>APFE030949520.1:287542-316136 GCA_000404065.3 Pinus taeda | reverse complement strand
ATATTTCAATATTTTACTGAAATGAAATGAAGTAATATTTCCACTACCTACCTGTATTTATGGTTATCTTTGTAATTTGTTGCATTCCTGTTTAAATCCGAATCACAGTGACAACCACAAGGTGGAATCGAGCTAGGCAGAACTGCGCAGTTCCTGGGAGGAAGACAAGGCAGGGTGTCCAAGGGAACTGCTGGATAGTTCTACGCAATTTTTAGAAAGAGGACTGAGTAGGTAATCCAGGTATTTCCACACAATTCCTAGAGGGAAGACAGAATAAACCTGCAGAGGGACTGTTGGTTAGTTCTATGTAGTTCCTGGGAGGAAGACAAGGCAGAGTAAAGGGGAATTGCTGCGCAGTTTTCAAGAAGAAAAGACATGCCATAGGGAGACTAGTTTCCTAAGACAATGTAGAGAAAACCAACAAATGATCTTTCGTATAGGACTGTGTAATTTCTAGAGAGATTGTAGAGTAAGCCAACAAAGGCCTTTCTGATCATTTCTGCGCAGTTTCTGAAGGCAGTGCGATGCAAGCGGCAAGGAATCAGCTTAGCATGTTTGCATAATTTTGGAAATCAGTGCATCCTCGAGTCTCGATGCAGTGCTAGTTTCCAACAATCCAGAGGGATTTTCGATAACTGATCTTGCGAGAAGCGTAGTTTGGATCAGGCTTGGAGGAAAATTCTTCACATTTCTGGAAGACATACAACTTTCTCATGTCCAATATTTCGCAGTGCAACTGCCTCAGAGGATAGCCTCAAGCACTGCGCAGTTCAGTGTAGCAGAGTAGGGTCACTAAGAGCTAAGACTACGCAGTGTAGCTCAATCGGGGTTTGGTTGAAGGAGGTTGTTTGTTCGGGCATATGTTCAAGAAAGATAGTTAAGTGTCAAAAGTAAGTGAACCTATGTAGACATGACACTGTGATCACACTTAGCATGACTCGACGACAGGACACCACAAACTAACAAGATAAGCATGTGCTTAGTGAGACTGTCTTAAGGTTAAGAGAGACAAGTGTGACACTTGAAATAGACCTGTGAATGATCATGATGACACTTGGGCGACAATTCTTACAACTTTTTGTGTGTGTACGACCAATGTTCACAAAGTGAAGACAACTCATGCACACAAACACAAACCTTTAAAATCACTAGAAGAAGACTGTAAGCATGACAAAACAATCAACTTGTCAAAAGGAAACAGATGTTCCAGCAAGTCAAAAGGAAGCAAGACACGTAATGGAAACACATGGGATGACTTTTAGAGCTTGCAAACATGCATGTCATTGAAGACATAATGATATGATGATGATCAAAAGTACTTCAAGCTACACTAAGGGATGTACTTTACTTACCATACTTACCCTCCAAATGGTTATGCATCCAATGGATTTTACATGTGATCCTGATATTTTGTCATAACTTGGTTCCTTGGTCTTTCTCCTCAACTCCTTAAGAGTCATCTAGCATGTCATCTTTCCTTGTGGTCACCGAAAGATAAATTTGTGTAGTTTCAGCGAGTAGTGATTGCTTCCAAGATGAGGCCCTAGGAGGCGCATCTGCGTAGTTTCACAATTCAAGTCACCACTATGGGATGGGTCCCTAGAGGACACATCTGTGCAATTTCAAGTTGCAAGAAAGACTGGACAGTTGAGGGACAACACTGCACAATTTCTGAGGACGGTGAGTTCCAACTGGGGAAGGACACTAGGGAAACCACTATGCAGTTTTGGATTCCAAGGGAGGCTAGGGTCTCTACGCATTACGTAGTTCTAGCAGGAAAGGGAGAATACTTGAGGGTTCCAAAAGCAAGGTGTGTAGTTCTAGAAATTTGGTTGAAGCTAGGTTGCTTGGGAAAATGGCTAAGTGTGAGATCAGTGAAACTAGTGTAAACAGTGATAGGACTTGACTATTATCACACACGAACACTTAGTAGTACAACATAGACCATCGAGAACATATAAAACATACTCTACTTGATGCAGAAACCTTCGTGACAAGAGTGCATGAAGTGTGTGAAACATGTCTATGTGATGAGAAAAACCCATACGCACAAAGATTCTCCCTTAAAGCAGAACAAACTTCCCTTCGCATGACAAACAATAATTCTAATTCCCAAATATGACACATACTGCATAAAGATGAGAACATGAAAAACCCTTAGGATCAAGGAAGGGGCTTGAGATCATTAGCTTACCCATAAGTGACCAAGGAATGATCGATCACAGGATCCATGGTAGGCTCCGAAATTTTCATGTGATCCAAAATTTTGGAGGGTGGTTGTAGCCGCTACAACATTGGCGACACACTGGTAGAACTCTAACTCTCTATATGGACCTTGTTTCGTGAAAGTGAGTCTAACTCTTCTGAAGGTATTGTTCCATTATTTGATTGTCATGGCTTCCCCACTAGCTTGAGTGAAAGATGTGGTCCCTACCATTCTCTTGATCAGTCAACACACATACCAAGAAAATTCAACTGAGTTGTTTCGATTGGGGATGAGGGGTATATTGATGCACAAGTAATATAATTGTAAGTATTAGTTTAATCTTTGGTGTTGCCCTGCTGCTAGCAAGCCTTGAAAGTACCCTGGTGGAGTCACGTAGGAACACAAGAATCGCTTCACTACTAGCAAGCCTGGTCAGTACCTCAGCAAAGTTACTTTCATTGTTTCTCTGAGCAAGAAGCCTTTCTATTCTTTCGCCTTATTTATTTTTCATTTTTCAATTTTTTTTCAACAAATTGTACATAGGCACTTATTTATTTCAGAGCCAGAAGATGGATCTTTACTTATTGAGAGAAGAAGAGGTTTTCCCTTTAGAGAAGTATGTTATCTATACCTATGGCATACTTGTTAAGGTTTTCCCCCTCACCTTACTCTACTTCACTGAGCTAACTAGGGTTAACCCAAAAAAAACTTATTAGAGTAGGAGAGTAGGTAGTACTAGTTAAAAGTGCAAGTGTTGTGTTTTCACTAAGACTCACTCTGAATAGAACATATTTTCCATTAGGGTATCATCAACTAAAGACAACAAGCTATTCATAAAGCGAGAGGGAAATAGATAACCAAGTGTCGATAGTTGAACAAGACCTCTTATATTTTCCCAGCTTGTCTTAATATCCAAACATGGTTTCATGTGAAGCTAAACTACAGGTGCAAATAATAATAAAAACAAGAAAACAAAGGGAAAAAGTAAAGTGAAATAAAAAAAAGCATGCAAATAAAAGCATGCAAGCAAAACAAAGAAAGAAAGTAAAGCAACAAAAAAATAAAACACTACTCCTACTCCTATGCTAAACATTGCATGGGCTTGCCCACGTAAAGTGATATTTCCAATGCATCCATCGGCCCATGTTGGTGAAGGAAAGGTAAATAAGAAAGATAAGCATGTAAACTAGATAACAAAAAATATAAGACAACAAAAGCCAACACGCTCCAAGTTTAAAAGTGTCCACAGAAAAGAAAATAGTTAATGTGCAGGACAAACATTTTGTAGTTGTACCATAGTGTTGCAACACACTGCGCACAAATGATGATCATGCACACTCTTTTGACCATGAAAAATGAGAAAACATGAGAAATAAATACAACTTTGAGTTAGCGAGAGTGTGTGTTGTGTATGATTCCTCCAATGCATGAGCGATAGGATCATGTGATTCAAGTGGAGGATGTTACATCTGTGAATTAGAATGATCTTCAATGTAAACAGCAGGAGATTGATGAGGAGCCTTAGGTGTTTTAATAAATTTCTGATCAGGAGTGGAACTAACCTCAAGACAGTGAGGACCTAACATAGCCATCAACACAGGCTGAAGTGCCTCAACAACTTGAGGGTTTCCACTTTATCAGTAGGTGGATCATCAAAGACCAGTGCCTTATAAATATCATCAATGGATGAATAAGCATCGTGATTGAATGAACGAATAAGGAGATCATGATAGCCATGATAAGAAAATTCAAGATGTTCATCGACATCCTCATGATCTGATGAATCATGCAGAGAGGTTCATGAAAAACAAGAATATTCACCCTCTGTGTCTCTGAAAATGATAGATGAAATATTACATGTATTTTCAGAGAAATTTGTGTCCTCTTTGTAATGAAATAACAGACTAACACCCGATGTGTCATGTGAATGATCGGAAGAAAAAACATCCAGTGATGGGTTTTCATAAGGAAAATCAAAGGTGGAAGAATCACACAAAATGTTAGGATAGAGTGGAGGAGGCACTGATGGAAGGAAGTCATCTTTCACCATGGTTTCTTCTTCATATTCCCGTATACACTCATCATGAATGACGGTGTAGAATGGCTGCACAACATCAAGTCTGTCGACAACATGATCCTCGTGAATAGCAAGTGTGGAGTCTAAAGAAGGAGAACACAACACAATACAATCTGAAGGATCAATGGAACTAAGAGATGGAGGTTGAGGAAACAATTTCACGTGAAAACCCGCGGTCTTGCGAGCCAAATTTGTGCAGATATCCAGAGAAGGTGGGGTGGGGTCATAATGATGGGAAGCATGATCTACCTCTACAACCAACTAATGAAGAGAGTGAATATATGCTTTTGGCAGTGTGACACACCATTGCAGTGGATGCCCTCAAAGAGTGAATGCAAACAATAAGCAAGCCATGTAATCCTCATAGATTCCATACTTGGTACAGATACTTGCAAAGAGAACTCTATGTTTATGACATGTTGTTCTGCCTTCACCTTCGTATGTGTTATGTGACAAGTCATTCCAGATATCCTCCTAGAATTCAAATTCATTTCCATAAGACAGACATCTTAGAGGATAAATGTTATAGTTATTCATGAAAGATGTGCAAAGATTCAAAATAGGCTTTGAGGACTCAGCTTGTCATCTGGACCTCCTTCTAGTGCTATAAATGTTGATGGTGCTGGACCTGCCAACATGTCAGGGGATCTCCTCAGTAAGAAGTCCCAACTAGACCTTAGACAATTTGGAGTAGGAGTCCCAACAGTGGGTAGTAAAGCAATGCCTTAACTGTGATAGCGTGCAAAGGTAAGAAATATATCTTTGTTGGAAGCAAGTGTCTGACCTTACAGTGAGTCAAGAGAGGTGCATGGGGAGGTTCTAACCCGCGAAGGGGAAAAGGAAGTTTGTCCCTAAAAATCACGTAATAGTATGCATCCTGAAAGGAACAGAAGAGGAGAATGACATCACGGGTTCAAAGTAGAATAGTCCACAATATAGGGTAATGGATTAAACCAACAACACGATTCCAACAATATTCATACAATCACATACAAAGTAGTTCATACATGAATGCATAAGTTAAATAAAATACATTGTTAAAGAAACCATAATAATCCAACTACAATAACAATATATGCATGAAAATGTGTTGGCTTTGTTATATTATGTGAATTGAGAGTTCCATCCATACATACAACCATGACAATCACTAGCCCCAATAGTGGAATGTTACAGTCAACATTCCCTGCTCCTCCAAAAAGATGCACTCGCTTTGCACTGTCGAAAAGCCAAGGCTCATCACAATACTCTTTAAGCCCTCTCTAAGCAATGCCTAGCAAAATCTTGGCTCCCAAAAGCATGTACTATGAGTTATGAGATTCTATTTATAGCAAAGGGTGGGGTGACCCTTGACATTCCTCTTTGACTCTTGGACTACCATCATAACTCTTCAACCTCATTACGTATAACTCTTCACATTACATATGATTGTTTGCATTCCACTAATGACACATGAAATTTCACTTTACATTACATTTGATTAAAATAGATACAGTTTATAGTAGTGAGGTGGTTGAGACAACTCAAAGCACAACTCAACCTGACACTGTTGACATGCACTGGTTGACTGTGGTGTCCATGTCAAACTGATGTGCTGCTAAGTGATGGATGTATCCTTGTATGTACTTTGTCTTCACCTTTGCATAGCTTGGTGCTATGGGGTCTTCAATGGTCTTGGTCTTCGCAAGATGGTTCCATGCATTTGTTTCTTTCGCTTGCTACTTGATGTGATTCATCCATCTGTTTAGATGCAAGTATGTCTTCTAGCATGTGTGCTCCTTCTTCATCCTATTCATCATCTTGCCATGATTCATCGGTGTACCTATTCATGTAATTCACTCATGATAGGATGCATCAAATCTAAAACCTCCTAGTCTAGCATGATGCATTGTTCTCATGTTTCAAGTCTGAATGATTAAGAGAGAGAGGACAAGACACTAAAATTGCATAGAGCACAGCTCAGGTCAGGATGAGGGGCTCCAGAATACTGTCGAGACAAACTACACAGAGGTCACTAGGAATCATATTTTCATAATCCGGGATAGCAGGGACAATTGCAAGGTGGAACCTAGCTGAGCAGAACTGTGCAGTTTCTGGGAGGAAGACAAGTCAGGGTGTCTAGGTGAACTCTTGGATAGTTTTTCATAATTTTCAGGATGAGGATTGAGAAACTCATCCAGTCATTTACGCGCAATTCCTGGAGGGAAGACAGGACAGACCTGCAGAGGAAACACTGGTCAGTTCTGCACAGTTCTTGGGAGGAAGAAAAGGTAGAGTGCAGAGGAACTACTGCGCAGTTTTCAAGAGGAAGATAAGATATGCCACAAGGAGACCATCTGTGAATTCTTCACAGTTTCCTAAGGTAGTGCAAAGCAAGCTAGCAGAGGACCTGCCGGACAAGACTATGCAATTTCTAGAGATAGTGTAAAGCAAGGCAACAGAGGCCTTATTGATAATTTCTATGCAGTTTCTAAAGGAAGTGCGAGGCAGGAAAAATGGAATCATCTAGGCATGTCTCTACAGTTTTGGAGAACTACGTAGCCCTAGGTCTTAGTGTAGTGTAGGTTTCTAACAGTCCAGAGGGAGGCTTGATAACTGACCTTGCAAGAAGCACAGTTTGGATTAGGCTTGGAGGAAAATTCTGCGCAGTTTTGGAAGAAAGACAGCTTGTTCACTTCAAGGATTGTGCAATGCAACTACCCCGGAGGAAAGCCTCAAGCACTGTGCAGTTATGGGTAGCAGAGCAGGGTCAGTGAGAATTGATACTGCACAGTGCAGCTTAGTCGAGGTCTAGTTTAAGGAGGTTGTCTGGTCGAGAAAATTGTGATCACACTTAGCATGAGTCAACGATAGGACACCATAAACCAACAAGACAAGCATGTTCTTAGGGAGACTATCTTAAGGTTAAGAGCGACAAGTGAGACACTTGAAATAGCCCTTCAAACAATCGTGACGACACTTGTGCAACAGTGCTTACAATTTCATGTGTGAGTACGAATGATGTTCATAGAGCGAAGACAACTCATGCACACAAAGACAAACCTTCAAAATCACCAGAACAAGACTGCAAGTGTGACAAATCAATCAACATGTCAAAAGACGATAGTTGGTCCAACAAGCGAAAAATAAGAAAGACACGTAGAGGAAACACATGGGATGACTTTTAGCGCTTGAAAACATGCATGCAATTGAAGACAGAATGATATGAAAATGATCAATAGTACTTCAAGCTACACTAAGAGATGTACTTCAAAAGATGTACTTTACTTACCATACTTACCCTCTAAATGGTTATGCATCTGATACAGTTTGCATGTGGTCTCGATCTTTTTTCATAACTTGGTTCCTTGGTCTTTCTCCTCCACTCCTTGAGAGTCGTATAGCATGTCATCTTTCCTTGTGGTCAGTGAAATATAGATCTGTGTAGTTTCAGTGAGAAGTGACTATTATTGGGATGAGGCCCTAGGAGGCCCATGAAGTGAACAAAGTTCCTTCTATAGATTAATTACTCCAGAAGACTTGGAATATAAAGATATCCATGAGCATACAAATATTATATATTAAATGTGTGAATAATAATGATGATACAATGAAAGTGAGAAGATTGTTTAAATACCAAGCAAGCGCCTCTTCATGGATAGTCATGCTTCATTTATACATGACTCTTCAGCCTAATTACTAATTAGCTAATAATTATTGATTATTATTATTTACATTATTTCCTATATATTTATTCATAACATTTCCTTCCTCCTCAAAAATATTTGTCCTCAAAGCTTACTGATGAAAGGCTTGATCTTTTTTTTTTCTATTTCGGATGTCTTCTTGTCTCAGAATTGTCATCTTCGCTGAAGCAAGATGATATGATCCTCTAAGTGATGAACAAAATTGTCGCACTAAGAAGGGATCAAACCATCCTAGATTAATCTTCTGTGGAATATTCTAATTACTGGAATTTTGTAACGACTTGTCATCATAGGACTGGATTGAGGTTACATCTCTATTCTATGACATTGGTTTGTTGTTTCTACTCTGAATGGTCCCAATACATAGCATGGTTGAGTTGTCTACTCTCATGATTCAGATGCCAATAGGGAAATTTTTTGGTTTGACTTTCCCTTAAGTGTGTGGAAATTTTTTTATTTACCTCATGTGATGATGTTGTTTAGTTGGTTACAGGACCTTCACTTGGAGTGTTTATCATCTGAACTGCAACATCTAAGTGGATCTTTTCTTCAACTAGTTTGCATTCTTCTTGAGTTATGATATTCACTAGATCAGTACTCGTTCCTTTACCTTCAACTTAGACTGACAACTTCGATATTTCTTTCGTGATAAGTTCTTCTAACTTATTTTGCAATGATTTCCTATCATCCTTAAGTGTTTTAATTTGAGTGAGTAGACTTCGATTATGGTTTCTGAGACGTAAAAGCTCCTCATCTTCTGAGTCAACTTTATTTTGCTATTCAAGTTTCTCAGTTTTCAAACACTTGATTTGTTCTAATAACCTTTGGTTAAGGTTCTTTAAGCATAAACTTTCCTCTTCTTTCCCTGATAGAATTTCGTTGAATTTATTTTTAGAAATTTCATTTTCTTGTTCTAACTCGTGTTTCTTAGCTTTACATTTTCGTACTTGTGTAAGTAGCTTTTGATTATGCTCCTTCAAACATGAATTTTCCTTATTTTTGTTGGATATGAATTCTTCAAGCTCTTTCTGCTTCTTTGATATTGTTTGTGGATTTTCTTGAAAAATTAATTTCGAAATATCCTTAAGATCTTTAGATGAAGGCATTATCAGTTTTGATTTTGTTGTCATGTCTTGAAATGTGACCATCTTCTTCTTGTAAGGGAGCATTAAGAATTTGTTTTATGTGTTTAGAATAGACGTGCCTAATTCCTTGAACCAAGGTCGATTGAGAATTATGTCAACCTCTTTGTCAAGCATAGTTACGACACATAATTGAGATATGTAGTCATAATGATCAATTGCCACTTGTAAATCATTAATTTCATATTATTTTCCGCCAAAAAACCTTCTTGTTCGCCTATATTTGGCTCTAGAATTAATATTTGATTTGCCAAATTAATATTAATGTAATTATCTTCAATGTTTGAACTAATGACGATGTTAATCTCTTTCCTTTGGATATACCCTTTTAATGTAAATAATTTAAAATTTATAATTGGAATACATTTATAGAAGAACCTTCCTTCTTTTATTTTCAAATTAGAGTCCATTTTGTGCTTTTCCTAGATAATTAGGGTTTTTTTATAATTATAATAATGCTTTTTTCTTTTAGAATTTGTTGCTTTCTTATAATCTTTTTATAACTTCAATAATTGTTTTGTTTTTTTGCTTTTTTTTGTTTTTAATATATAATTCAGTGTTTGTTTTCTTCGTTAACTTAAATTATAAGTTATAGTTTTTAATTTTCTTTTAATACCCATGTAATCTCCCTTAGTATTCAAATTCTTCCTTTATATGGGTTATTAAGTCTCCCCTAGATATATGTATATATAAAACTTGAAGTAATAATATTTTAGTACTTTTATTTCATTTATAAACCCACCTTTTTACTTAAATGATATGCCTTTCCTTTTTAATTATCACCCACGTTTTTCTAATTTATTTTTTTCAATGGGGCATGATGGTTTATAAAATTAATTTCGATGTGTGTTTTAGCTGGGGTGTGACCCTTTGGATATTTGTGTCCCCTCTATGTCCTCATGTAGTTTGCAACAAGTGGATGTGCAGTTGTGGTAGACGTTGAATGTTTTTATGATAATGCATGGTGATTTAGATAGCAATTAGTTACCACGGTTGCAGTTGGTCAGCGTGTCCAATGGTGGTGGCATTCGAGTGGTGGTGGCATTGGAGTTTTCGGCAGGCAGTCTAGGTATGTGTGACGAGGTAGGGTAATTTATGTTTGGTTGTTACAGACAGTGGGACTTGCGGTGGGCTACAATGGCTTACGATCGGGCACCAATAGTTGTTGTCGAAGTTGTGGTGCATGTCAAACAGCATCGGCTGTTGTTCCTTACGCCAGCCAGAGACAGGTAATGTATTTTTGTTTTATATATATATTTTAATATAAATTTGTTTTATTTTATTTTTTTACTTTCAGTGTATTTTCTTATACATATATTATTTTTATAATAATTTTTTTCTATATTTTTTTAATTTTTATTTTTATAATAATTTTTTTTTTTTTTCTTTTTAATGATCGGAGGCGTAATAGCAAGTTGGAGAAACTCCAAAACTGGTAATGAAACACTATAATAATGATGGCAACATAGTTGATGATAGGCTTGTGGCTAAAGGTCGGATTAGACGAGCATGGCTTTGTGCAGCGATGAAGCAACCTGAGGATCGACTACTCCGATACCAAATGAAGTAAACAAAGTTCTTTCTATAGATTAATTACTCCATAATACTTGGAATATAAAGATATCCACGAGGATACAAATATTATATATTAAATGTGTGAACAATAATGATGATAGAATGAAAGTGAGAGGCTTGCTTAAATACCAAGCAGGTGTCTCTTCATGGTGAGTCATGTCTCCTTTAGACATGAATCTTCAACCTAATTTCTAATTAACTAATCATTGTTAATTATTATTATTTACATTATTTCCTATATATTTATTCATAACAACCCATCTGCGCAGTTTCAAAATGCAAGGCACCACTTCAGGATGGGTCGCTAGAGGACACATCTACGCAATTTCAAGTTGCAAGACAGATTAGACAGCTGAGGGACAACATTGCACAGTTTCTAAAGATAATGGGTTTCAGCCAGGGAAGGACACTAGGGAAACCATTGTGCAATTTTGGATGTCAATGGAGGCTGGGGTCTCTACGCATTGCACTGTTCCAGGAGGCAAGGGAAAAATATTAAGGGTCGCAAAAGCAAATTGTGCACTTCCAAAAATGTGGATGCAGTTAGATTGCTCAGGAAATTGGCTAAGTGTGATATCAGTGAAACTGGTGTAAGCAGTGATAGGATTTTACTATGATCACACACAAACACTTAGTGGTACAAAATAGACCATCCAGAACATATAAAACGTACTCTTCTTGATGCAACAACCTTCGTGACAAGAGTGTGTGAAGTGAGTGTGAAAGATGTCTATGTGATGAGAACAACCCATATATACAAAGATTTCCCCTTGAAGGAGAAAAAACTTCCCTTTGTATGAAAAATGGTAATCGATGCCCAAAGATTACATATACTGAATAAAGATGAGAACATGAATAACCCTTAATATCAAGGAGGGGGCTTGAGATCATCAGCTTACCAATAAGTGACCAAGGAACAATCGATCATAGGATGCACGATAGGCTCTAAAATTTGCATGAGAGCCAAAATTTTGGAGGGTGGTTGTAGCCACTACAACACTTCTAAGGGGGGAGTAATGATCCATGTAGATATTGGCGGCCACCCGCCTATTCCACCTAGATCCTCTAGTCAGTTTCATGTGTTTCCTTGTTTATTTCAGCATTTATTATTTTTAATAGTTTTTTGGGTCCTGAACTTCTAAAGTAGTTTTGACCTCCTATATGGAATTTTTTTGAGGTTTGTTGCTGGCCCATTATTATGGAAACGGGCATGCAACGACACCTGTGGTACTCAGACAAACGTTTCCAACAAGGTGTAGTACATACCAAATGGAGATAATATGACCAAGTTAGGACCTTGGGAAGTTAGTTGCCCAACTAACCCCAACGGGGCCCACAAACTCTTGGCATTACATCTCCTAGGGTTAGGATTTTGTTTGTTTACAATTCTCTCGTGTTTTTTCAATAATAAATAGTACCTTGAGCTTCATTGTAACATAGTTCAAAGGCATGTAACCACGACATTTCTTCTTAGAGATAAGCTACCATTGCCTGAGCTATCTTATTTTCATTCTGTTTGTAAGCACAATTCAACATTTTCATTAAGGGAGTTTTGAGGTCTAAAATGGGCCTCCTAAGAAAAATATAAAATAATAATGGGAATAATAAAATAATATTATATTACATCATCAAATTTTAGAGGGAAAAAAATACAACTCGTATTATCAACTTATCTCCCTATGGGTTTACTCAAATTTTGAGTGGAAACATTCATTGAATGTATAATTTGATTCCTCATCCAAGGAGTACCCATGTTGCATACTTTTGATGGACCATGCTACATGAAAAATAAGAAATACATGACAAACATGATTGCAATCATATCTTTTCATGTATTTATCATTTTTCGTGATCCCCCATGGTTGAAATTATCATCTTGAATCCTATTGGTTTTTATAAAGTTTATTTTGGTAGTACATTTTTCTTAGGAGGTCCATTTTAGACCTATAAAATACCCTAATGCATATTAATGAAATGAAGTAATTTTTTTTTTCATCTCTATATTTAGTATTATATATGTAATTTGTTGCGTTCCTGTTTAAGTTTGGATCAATGGTATTAGAGCAATCTATTCTTTCTCTATTTTTCTAGGTATGCCCCCAATGAGGTCAGGGTATAAGGACTTAGGGATCGATTTGGTTGAACCGTTGCAATATCAGCCTTGCAAATCCCGACTACCTCCCATGGCGGAAGAAACGAAAAATGAGGGGGTGGGAGATCCTTTCAAAATGTTGATCGAGGAAGCCCTCGAGTGACAGAGGAACGCGATCATGGATAACTTTTCCTAGATCCTTCGACAGCTACCCACAATTGATGCATCTTCATCCATCTACCACTCTAGAGGCATCAATCCTTTAAGGTACAAGTTAACTTCAATATTCCCATATTTGAGGGCCTCATAGATGCAGACACCTTAGGTAAATGGTTAAATCTATTAGAAGGATATTTTTCAGTTCATGACTTTTCCAATTGGGAAAAGATTATTTTTGCACTTCTCAAAGCTACCCCACATGTCAAGGAATAGTGGGAAACCTACTGTGAACAAAAGGACGAGAGTGAACCCTCGCTATTTTCAGTTGCACCCAATTGGGATTCTTTCCAAAACGTCAACAAGGGACAGTATTACCCCGTCGATAATTATGAAGATAAATACATAAAGTGGACCACGCTACGATAGGGAAGGGACCAAGATGTGAAAGAGTTCACAAATATTTTCCATATTGTTTTCATGAAGCAGGGTATCAAGGATAGTAAGTGGAATTTGCTACTCAAGCATGGTGGTTGTCTACACAAGTACATCTAGGACGAGATGGAGTTCTTGGACATTTCCTCCCTCAACACGGTGTATAGATACACTGTCAAGATTGAGCATAAGTTTAAACAGAAGAAGCAATATTGTGCATCTACAAATCCAAAGCAAGGGAAAGGCATACCCAAACCAAAGAGAAAACGATAGAGCCAAGGTAGGGCTACCCAGGACAGCCCACCAAATCCAAAAACAAATAAAAATACCACGAAGACAAATAAGGACATGGGAAAATGGTATGACTTCCATTAGAGCTCCACTCACAACACAAGTGAGTGTCGGGCCAAGCAATCACTAGTCGCTGAGTTGAAGGCCTCTAAATCAAACGCATGTTCCAACTCTGAATCAAAACCTAATAAGGAGAATGAAAAATGGAAGAAGATCATTGATTTGGAGCCCAGTGCCATTATGGCCACCACTAAGATCCAGAATATTGACCCTGAAAATCATGAGGAGGGGGAATGCTACTTCCACTCACATATGCGGGTGAAGGGTTCTCTAATGCAATTCATTATCAGTAGGAGGAGAAAAAAGAACTTCATATTAGTAGAGGTCATTAAGAGGATGGGCCTAAAGGCTACAACACATCTACAATCATACACCATCGAGTGGCTTCACTAAGGACAAGATCTCTATGTTAACCAACATTGTCGCCTTCCCTACAGCATTAATCCCTTCACGGATGAGGTATTGTGTAATGTTCTCCTCTTGAAGTTTGTGATATATTGTTAGGAAAACCATACTTGTGGAAGCGACATGATGTATATGAGTCTAGACCTCACTCTGTGATTATTACTTTGGCCAATAAGTTGTATAGGATACCAAAGGTATCCCTACCTACTGCCATCTCTTTGATCACTGCAAAGCAATGCAGTAAGATCATTTCCCAAACCAGAACATTTTTTTCCTTGTGATTTTCCCTCAAGGAAGGAAAAAGGTTGTGGCCATGGCTCCAGGCAAGGCTCCTCTACACAACAACAACAAATGGACAAGTTCGTGGAGGAGTACATGGATATTTTCACATCACCTACAGGGTTACCTCTACATTGTTAGCTCAAGCACTCCATTGACCTCACCCTAGGTGCGCTAATTCCCAATGGACCAATATATCAATGCTTTATTTTGGATAATGAGGATATCAAGGGGAAGACTTAGGAACTATTGCAGAAATGGCACATCAGGTCAAGCTCATTACTCTATGGGAGCTCAATTGTATTGGTACATAGGAAGGATGGGACCTAGAGACTCTATATTAACTATCGAGCATTGAACAAGATCGCTCTCTAGAATAGGTACTCAACCCTGAATATTGATGACCTTCTGGACCAGCTAAAGGGGGCCACATATTTCAGCAAGATTGAATTGAGTTCAAATTATCACCATGTTCATCTCGAACCCTCTGATGTGTGGGATACTACCTTCAAATCCAACGTGGGCCTTTTCAAATGGTTGGTAATGTCATTTGGATTAACAAATTCCCATGTGACATTCATGAGACTGATGGACAACATCTTGTGACCCTTCACCAATGCATTCATGGTGGTGTATTTAGATGACATCTTGATCTTCAGCCAAATTTGGGAAGTGCACCTCCACCATATTTCACAGGTCCTTCAAACACTATGACAACACAAGTTGTGTGCTAACGTGGAGAAATTCACTTTTTGCATGACCTAGGTTCAATATCTAGGGTACATCATTGATGAGCAAGGTGTACATGTGGACCCAGCCAAGATACAAGTCACTCGGGATTGGCCAGCCCCAACCACTCTAATAGAGCTTTGTGGCTTTATGGGTCTTTCCAATTTCTACCATAGGTTCATGTTGAGGTTGTCTCATATCACTTGGCCTTTAAGTTAAATCACCAAGGGCAGAGAGAAAGAAAAGTTTTTTTGGTCTGAAACCCAACAACAAGGGTTTTCTAAGTTGAATCAACTCCTCTGCTCTGCACCAGTGCTCACATTACTAGACCTGCAACAACAATTTAAGATTGAGACAGACACCTCTGACTATTCTATTGGTGTGGTTCTTACTCCACATGGGCATCAAGTGGCTTACCATAGTGAGACACTTTCAGACACAATTTGAAAGTATCCCACTTATGACAAAGAAATGTATTCCATTGTACAGGCCTACAGTCAATGGAAGCATTACATTCTAAGGAAGGAAACAATCATCCACACAAACCACCAACCCCTGTAGTTCATACAGACACAAGGGAAGTTGCAGAAAGATCACCATCAAAAATGTTCCACCTACCTTCAACCCATTGAAAGTTAAGTATAAGAAGCACAGTAGCAATAATGTCACTAATTGCCTCAACCAGCCACTAGTCATGGCATTGATCACTGTGCTCAACTCCTATGGGCACGAGATTTTGTGGTGTCTGCATCTTTACAAGAGAAATCCAAAATTCTTCAACACATACCAGACACTCCTAGAAGGGAAGAAAGTTCCAAATTCTCACCTTCAAGATGCATTGTTATGCCACCTGGGACACATCTATGTTCCTTTAGATGAGTGTGCCAAGATGATTTGGGAGGCACACTAAAGTCGGTTCGTTGGACATTTCAGAGTAGAGAAAATAGTGGCGATATTGCAAAAGTATTTTTATCCGTCGAAACTTCATCAAGATGTTGGGAAGTACATTAGATATCGCACCACTTGTGCCATTGCCAAACCAACCATCAAGAAGCAAGGGTTGTATACTCCTCTACCTACTCTTAGTCAGCCTTCGGAATATATCTTCATGGATTACATGTCAAGCCTTCCTTATACTAAGCATGGAAATGATTGTGTTTTTGTGGTCATCAACAGATTCTCTAATATGGTCATCATGGTGGTCTGCAAGAAGAGTATCGCAGCAAATACCACTTGTAAGATCTTCTTTGAGTGAGTGTGGGTACACTTTGGGATCCCACAGTCCATTGTATCAAATCTAGACAATATATTCCTAAGTGAATTTTGGTCAATTCTATGGTCGATCCTAGATATAAAACTTACTAAGTCCATGGATTTCCAACCCAAAATTTATGGCCAAACATAGGTTGTCAATAGGATGATTGTACACATTTTGTGCATGCACAACTTGAAGCATCCGTGTATGTGGTTTTGGTCATTGTTGCCATTGATTTCAATATGGAATTCTTGGAGATGTTATATATTCTTTTGATACATGACTTAAACCCTTTCATGATGTTTCCCTAACTACATGACAAAACCCTAAGTACATTTATGCCCTAGATTGATGATGCATGATCTAAATTACCATAATAATCTATAAGATTCCTTAGCCCTAACACATTGGTCCAAGTCCTAATAATTATGATGGCCTTAAGACACATGAATGGAATCCTATGTGTATGAAGCCCTAATCCTAATGAAGAATCCCTTGCCCTAATGTCCATGAAAAGCCCTAGATCATTGATGATGAAGCCTTAAAAGAAGATTCCCATGAATACATATTGAAAATGAACCCTAATATTCTTGATTCCCATTATACCTTTAAAGAAGCCCTAATCCTAATCATATTGATGACCTAATTCTATAAATGAGGAGCCCTAAACATTGGATGCCTAAAACTAAAATCCTAAAAGCTCCCATAAATAAAATAATAATGACAATCTCACAAAAATAATTTTATTGGTGGTAAAATTACCCTATTTAAGGATAGGGTTGAGGTAGGAGTGTACAGGATTTTTTCCTCTTTCTAACAAGCTATTACACACCACCAAATTCCTTACGATTGAAGAGAAATCATTTTTTGAAATCAACATATGTCAAAAATTGTCAAATTGAAGCCGACTTGAGTAAGCTCATAACCCTTGGAAAAAATGTGTCTCCCTTCAGTATATGGAAAAATCACTATAAATATAAACCTAAAATTGTCCATTCAAGCTCATATTTTTCAGTGGAGACAAGACAAGAGGTAGAGAAGCAGCCATAGCCGAAGCCTAGTTAAGCAAGGAAGATCAGAGCCAATACCTTCACTCAAAGCTTAATAGCTTGAAGGTTGATCCTTCGAACATAAATGGAAAATCCAAGGAAGAAAGCCTCCAATCCTTCAAAAGATGTCTCTTCCTCAACTGAAATTGAAGACAGCCAAGTTGAGGATGTTCCAGTGTTCAATGGAAACTTAAGAACGGGAAATTTCTTAATGGCTCAAGGCATTGGATTATGGGAATCAGTGATTACTGATAACATGATGAATGGAGAATCCAAGGAGTACAATGAAAAACCGATGAAGGAAATCTTGAATGGGCTACCAAGTTCTATAAAGACCAATTTGGAAAAATGTTTGTCATCAAAGGGTCTATGGGACAAACTTCATTACCTCCACTCAAAAGGAGCATTCACCATGACCACTAGTCCAGAATATGATGGAAAGTAAGAAGGAAATCTAGAACCCATCAAGCAAGATGAAAATAAGAATGATGACATCAAGGCCAAAGAAGACCTAGAAGAAGAAGAAAACAAAGAATATTTTGAAGAATATCTCCTGACTAGGCTTAAACCTGCCATGGAAGAGATTAATAGTTTGAAAAAAGGAAAATGAGGAACTTAAGAAGAAAGCGCAATATGGTGACTAACCCAAGACAAGAAAGGAAGATGACCTTTTCAAGCTTAAAGTACTAGAAAGAGACAAGGAGCTCACCAAACTTAACGAGGAATTTCATCAAAACAAAAGAAAGCATCATGAAGAAGTCATATACATGACAAATCAATTGGATAAGGCAAAGAAAAGGGAAGAAATTTTTCAAGCCTCCTTGAAAAAATACTCAAGGGTTCAAACAAACTTGAAGCAGAGATTCATCAATACAAGGAAGAGATCTCCTCCCTTAGATCTCAACTAGAAGAATCAAGGAAACAAGCACAAGGAGCTGAGAAGGAAATGGAAGCTTTGACATTCATACAAGGACAAATTGATGAAGTAGAAAAGGAAATAAATGCTATGACATGTCAACTAAAAGAAAATATGAAGATATTTTCCTAGTCAAATCAAATGTCATCTCTCTAAAAATCGAAACACATGAAGTAACAATGATGATGGAAGAAATGAAGAAGTAACTAGTTATGAAAGATGAAGATTGTGAAAAGGTGAAAGGAGAAATTGTCTTTCTTAGAAAGTAAGTTGACATGCTGAATAATAAATTGAAAATATATCAAACCCTAGATGACATTCTACGTCAGCAAAGGTCTCCCCTTGATAAATCAGGTCTTGGCTATGTAGGTGAATCCTCAAGCAAGAATGATAATGCTTCAAACAACAAGGATGTGAGGAAGCAAGGAAAAAATATTGATGTTCCCAGTTCTAGCAAAGGCAAGGACAAGAGTCAAGATGACATTGGAAGAAACCGTACTCCAAGAATATCTACAAATGGTGTCATGGATGCAAGAGGAAATGGATATCATCAAATAATCCCAAGGCAAAAATACTTCATAATTACATCAAGTCAATCTCCATAACCCATGTACCAAAGTATATTTTTTGGTTATTGCTATTCTTGTAAAAATTTTGGGCACATGGAAAAAGATTGTAGGGCATACCACAAGGAAAAATATAATGGTCCACATCAGCACCCTAGAAGTAACTATGCAAGAATAAGTCATGATTCTTCATCTATATACAAAAGAGTGCTTCAATTTCCATAACATTGGACATATGGCATGTGATTGTAACTTGAATTGGGTCCCTACACAAGCTAAAATCATGAAAACCAAGCCAAAAAATAAAGTTATACAAATATTGAGAAAGAAGCAAATTGGATTTGAAAGTATCTTGGGCACTCTAGCCAACAACACATGTTTTTGATTTGATGAAGACGTCAAGATGTGATATCCCAAGTGTTTGATGATGAGACTATGCAAAAAGGGATACCATTCATATAGTTAGTGTTGGAAATAATACTAAGAGAGGGGGGTGAATCAATATTATCAAATCAATAAAAAAAATCATTTCCATACTTAGATACATATACGCTACTTCAATGCAACTATGTCTAATGCAACTAGCGTATATCTAGAATACTTATGATTCAATTAATCCATTAAATGTTGATCTTTAGTTAGTGCATCAAAAATTCTTTAACCATATGTATAGTAAGCAGGTGCAGTAAAACAGAACAGATCATCACACACAAGAAGCACACATGAATACCATGATAACCCAATGTGGGTGAAAACCACCTGCTGCAAGTCATCTCTACATTCTTTTAATAAGAAACTTCTATTACAATAGTTTTGTACTGGTGCAGTCTTATACCAATACGCAGGCTTCTACCTGTAGAAATCTACAACCTTCTCTCGTTCTCCAAACTCTCTTGGAAGGGAGCTACATCCCCCTTAGCTCTTGTACTAGCCGATCCACTTACTAGTACGTAGGTGCTGGCCTACTGAAATGCTCCAACCTTTACTCATTCTCCAGCTGCTACTAGAAGGGAGCTACCACCCCCTTAGCTCTTGTACTAGATGATGTACTAGTACGTAGGTGCCGACCTACAGAAGGCAACAACCTTCTCTTTCTTCCTCCAAGTACCACGTTTCATACATTTTCAGACTGGATACTCCTGAAGCACAACACTGTAATCTGAAGGCCACATTTCATCCAAATTTCATACTAGACCCATCAATATCATTGAAGCACAAAACAATCAATACTAGCATCATCAATTTCTGAATCACTAAAACATTGAAACCCTATCAACAATACAGTGACCAGAACACAGAGCAGACTACAGAACTCTACAATAACAATCAAACCCAACTGCAACTTCAAACATCATACTTCATTATGTATACGCTACTACAATTAATCAAACCCGCTTATATACGCGCTTTCGCCAAAGCCAACCCACGTACAAATCTATACATATTCAATCATGAATTTGCGGTTGTTTCAAACATCATTCATACCCAGATCATAACATGTGTACAATAAAACATGCATCAATAATTCAGATCTGGTCTATCCATGATCAAACCATATAAAGATGATTCATTTCAAACCATTTGATCCCGATCTATCCTTAGATCTTGTTCTCCATCAACCGGTAATATCCCTCCTTAGCTCAGATCAAGCAATGCATCATAACCCATATCCTGCATACTGGATCTCATACTACATCAGATATTCAAGTCTTTTTCCATGCATTTTCCTAATGATCTTTTTCTCCTTTTATAGTCTTAGGCCTTACTCAATACCATGGTCCAAAACCATAACGAAACAATACCATGGACGCAATACTTGGTTTCAACTCTTTTGGATGCAATACCACGGACCAAAACCATAGGATCAAAAACTGTCGGACTAATACCATGAACCAACCATAATATTTCCCATGTGCGTGCGCTTTTCTCTGCATGAAAGTGCGTGAACTTTTCTTTGCATGAAAGTGCATGAACTTTTCTTTGCATGAAAGGAACTTTTCTTTGCATGAAAGGAACTTTTCTCTACATGAAAGTGTGTGTGAACTTTTCTCTGTATGAAAGGAACTTTTCTCTGCATGAAAGTGCGTGAACTTTTCTCTGCATGAAAGGAACTTTTTCTCTCCATGAAAGTGCGTGAACTTTTCTCTGCACTATAATTATCATCTGAGATGAGTGAGTTGCCATCAAGTACAACATATGTATCATAATGCCAACAATATCCCCCTTTGGACTTGATGGCAAAGCTAACTTGTCATACTGAGAACTGTCATCTGATTCCTTTGAGTTGTCCGACATCCCATGCATTTTGTCACATCTGATATGTCTTCCGTAGATTCATCTAGATATATATAAGTGAGTTGATATTCTACGAGTTGGTTGCCATCAAGTACAACACATGCATCATAATTCCAACAATCTCCCTCTTTGGACTTGATGGCAACAATATCAAATAACTCTCCTCCTTTGACATCAAGGGCAAAGGGCGAACCAAGATATTCTCTTCCTTTGTTGTCCATACTCCCCCTGAGTGCCTGCTGAAATTTCTGAATGAGCTCCCCCTTTGTATATGCCAAGGTGTACCAATCTGTCCATGCTCCCCCTGAGTACATGCTGAGTCTCTGCACTTCTGAAGTGTGTTGTGCATGCTCCCCCTGACTATAGGCAAGATCTGCAAAAAGATGTTCAACAAGAAGAACATGACTCTATCTTAAATGGCCTTCCTATCACCAAAGACTCATACATACATCCATCTCTCAACTGAGTGAGGATATACAAATATTGACTCATCCACCCATCCAAGTGGTCTTACACCAGAATTTTACTCATGATAAATAAGTACATTACATCATTCATCCTAGGCATAGTGGGGAAACCAAAATAGGTTGTTACATGACCTTGATAACAAAAGACATATATGACATAGAGACGAAATATCTAGAGCAAGACTATGAAAGTTATCAATAACTAATATCAGCAGCATCTGTCAATCATTATTCATATTAGCAACCATGTTCTCCTTTTGTTCTCCCTTTGTATTTGTTCTACTTCAAATCAACAACAGCTGAGTACTTGAACCAAAAGCTTTTAAGATAACGCCAACAATGCATTATCAGAAGTTTATTTGCTCCCCCTGAACCTGTTTCAGATGGTCTCTGTCAGACCCATATCAGACTTACAACCAAAGTCTGTCCCCATTGATTTCCTTCAAAAACACCATATACCCAACTACATCCACACAAACCTGCATATATACACGGATGTTCTTCACAAAACTCGCGTACAACCATTTCCAGATCAGCAACCTATAAATGTCCTATAGCAAGGTATGTCTGCATATAGATATCAACTCATCCTCTTGAAAGACATCATAGCCATCTCATCAACATCAAGATCTACATGATCTTATATATCATCCATGTATCATCATTCGGGGACATCTGTATCAATCAACATATGTAAGTATCAATTTGTCATTTTATCATTATCATGTCTCCAACAATGCAATTTTGATTAATCATTCATGTATCCAACATACTATATATAGTACTATGTATCTTTAGCTCAAGATCATCAACCACAAAAATCCTCATCCACATGAGAGCCAAGAACTATAGGAGACTTGCATCAACTATATTATATGATCTTTATGCATATGACGACAGCAGCATATGATAGACTCATCATCAAGTAATGAAGATGTGTCTACAAGCTTTGTACTTCTCCTTATCCTTATGAATATCACCATGTAAGCACCATATATGCATTATCAGAGAATCAACCACAAATCTGATCTGAACATCAACTATGTAACCCCAAGAAACATATGAGATTTTGTCATGGACAACTCATAACCATAGAAAGATATATCACTTAGCCATATAATCATCATCACCAAGGACTACTAACCATAATGCCAACAATGCAGCATTAGAAGATTATCTGCTCCCCCTGAACCTGTGCCATCTTGTTTACTATCAGATCTGATCATGCATATATCAGTAGGAAGTATCAAGGCATTATCATCATCAAGTTAGGATAAAAAACACTTCTAAACATCATACAAGTATCAAGACATTTCCTCACATCATCAGCAAATTGTAACCATTTTTAAATAGAGCAAATGGACTGCATCCTATCAGACCCTTTTTCCTGAGCCCTATCCCTACTACTTTTCCTCAGAATGACATATACGCGACTACGCAGTGGCCAACTCGCGTATATACGCGACTTCTATTTATGGAACTTGCGTATGAGATTCAGAACAATGCAGTTTTATATTTTCATCTCCCCTTGAGTCTGTTATGTCTGTGTTGTGTTGTGTCTGAGTATATTGTGCTATTCCACATCTTTCTGACTATACTTCCTTCTTCTTCCATATCTTCAAGCGTGATGAAGTTTTCTCCTTTTGGTATGGTGCCCGTACTTTATTCTTGCATTCCTTTGCTATATGTCCAAGCTTGTTACATGCATAACACCTTACATGTTTCATATTCCTTCTGTAGCAATCAACAGCTTTGTGACCAAACATATTGCAAGAAAAATAGTATCCCTGAAAGTAATGTGATGATCTTTCTCTGTGATGATCTTGAACCATTCTTCTTCTACATATGGCTGCAACATGTCCAAGATTATGACTTACATAACATTCAACATTATTCATCGTAGCAGTAAAATATTTTCTTTGAAGTATTTCTTTCCTTGGATGTTGATGAGGTTTTCCTCTCATCTCTTTGTTGAGCATTTCAGATTTCTCATTAGAGTTCCTTGCCTTTCCTTGTGAGCTAGATTCATCTTCAGCAAATTCATAAAAACCAAGACCAGTTTTGATAGCAGGAGACCTTTGACTACTAAGAATAGCATCCAAAATTTTAGTACTGTCTTGAAATCGTAAGATCTTATCCTTTTCTTCTAATTTATTATTTAGAATATTTACCTCAATCTGAAGATGCTCTTCCTTTTCACGATACTGCTTCTTTATGTTCTCCTCAGCTTTCCTTCCTTCTTCCAACTGATGTCTTAATTCAAGAACTATGTTCTCTTGTTTTTCAATAGCTTGGAGTAGTCCTTTATTCTTCTTCTTTGATTCTTCAAGATCTTCCTTTAGCGAGCGGATTGTAGCTTCAAGCCTTTCATAATAACTGGATCGATCTATGAGTTTCTTGATGATTGTGCTCCTTTCATTGACTTCATTCCTTAATGATGTCACTTCATCCTGTAACTTTTGACATTTTTCCTTGAATAACTTCCTTACCTTATTTCCCTCCTCTAGTTGAGCTTTTAGTTTGGTAAATTCTTCTTTGAAGGCACATTCCTTCTTGTTCAATAGATCTTGTTGATCTCTAATTTTGTCTGTAGGCCTTTTAAATTCTGCCTCTATTTGATATCTTTCTTGTTCACCCATAAGTGCAAATTCAGTTGTTTCGATATCACTTTCATCATCTTTAAGAGGATAAATAGATGTATCACCAGAGGATAACAAATTCATACATGATAGATCTTGTTCATCTTCATTCTGAAGTGATTCTGAACTTGATGTGCTTCTTCCACATATTCCCCAATCCATACACCCACTGTCATAGTTCTTCTTAGATGTATTCTTCTTCTTAGGTGCTTTCTTTTGAAGCTTCTTTCCCATAGCTCCACGGATCTCCTTCAAGGGATCAAGATTCTACCAAAAGGACCTGCTCTGATACCAATTGTTGGAAATAACACTGAGAAGCGGGGGGGGGTGAATCAGTATTATCAAATCAATAAAACTTTTTCATTTCCATACTTAGATACATGTACACTACTAAACGCAATGTGTCTATGAACTAGCGTATATCCAGAATCTTATGATTCATTAAACATTAAAATTTGATCTTGTTGTGCATCAGAATTCTAACCAATTGTATAGTAAGCAGGTGCAGTAAAAAAACAGATCATCACACACAAGAAGCACATGAATTACCATGAATAAGGTGGAAACCAATGTGGGTGAAAACCACCTGCTGCAAAGTCAACTCTATCTTCTTTTAATAAGAAACTTCTTTTACAATAGTTCTGTACTGGTGCAGTCTTATACCAGTACGCAGGCTTCTACCTGCAGAAGGCTACAACCTTCTCTCGATCTCCAGACTCTCCTGGAAGGGAGCTACAACCCCCTTAGCTCTTGTACTAGCCAATCCACTTACTAGTACGTAGGTGTTGGCCTACTGAAATGCTCCAACCTTTTCTCGTTCTCCATTTGCTACTGGAAGGGAGCTACCACCCCCTTAGCTCTTGTAATAGCTGATGTACTAGTACGTAGGTGCCGACTTACAGAAGGCAACGACCTTCTCTTTCTTCCTTCAAGTACCACGTTTCATACATTTTCAAACTGGATACTCCTGAAGCACAACATTATAATCTGAAGGCCATGTTTCATCCAATTTTCATACTGGACCCATCAATATCATTGAAGCACAAAACAATCAATACTAGCATCATCAATTTCTGAATCACTGAAACACTGAAACCCTGTCAACAATATGGTCACCAGAACACAGAGCAGACTACAGAACTCTGCAATAACAATCAAACCCAACTGCAACTTCAAACATCATACTTCATTATGTATACGCTACTACGATGAATCAAACCCGCGTATATATGCACTTTCGCCAAAGCCAACCTGCGTACAGATCTATACATATTCAATCATGACTTTGCAGTTGTTTTAGACATCAGTCATACCTAGATCATAACATGCATACAATAAAACATGCATCAATAATTCAGATCTAGTCTATCCATGATCAAACCATATAAATATGATACATTTCAAACCATTTAATCCCGATCTATCCTTAGATCTTGTTCTCCATCAACCGGTGAGATCCCTCCTTAACTCAGATCAAGCAATGCATCATAACCCATATCCTGCATACTGGATCTCATACTACATCAGATATTCAAGTCTTTTTCCATGCATTTTCCTAATGATCTTCCTCTCCTTTTATAGTCTTAGGCCTTACTCAATACCATGGTCCAAAACCATAAGAAAACAATACCACAGACCCAATACTTGGGTTCAACTCTTTTGGATGCAATACGACAGACCAAAACCATAGGATCAAAAACTGACAGGCTAATACCATGAACCAACCATAAGATTTCCCATGTGTGTGCGCTTTTCTCTGCATGAAAGTGCGTGAACTTTTCTCTGCATGAAAGGAACTTT
Organism: Pinus taeda; assembly: GCA_000404065.3. NCBI lineage: Eukaryota > Viridiplantae > Streptophyta > Pinopsida > Pinales > Pinaceae > Pinus > Pinus taeda. The sequence continues at coordinate 290,016 of APFE030949520.1, read as the reverse complement.
TCTCTGCATGAAGTGCGTGACTTTTTCTCTGTAGAAAGGAACTTTTCTCTGCATGAAAGTGCGTGAACTTTTCTCTGCATGAAAGGAACTTTTCTCTTCATGAAAGTGCGTGAACTTTTCTCTGCACTATAATTTATCATCTGAGATGAGTGAGTTGCCATCAAGTAAAACATATGTATCATAGTGCCAACAATCTCCCCCTTTAGACTTGATGGCAAAGCTAACTTGTCATACTGAGAAATGTCATCTGATTCCTTTGAGTTGTCTGGCATCCCATGCATTCTGTCACATCTGATATCTCTTCCGTAGATTCATCTAGATATATATAAGTGAGTTGATCTTCTGCAAGTTGGTTGCCATCAAGTACAACACATACATCATAATGCCAACAGTTAGGGAGAGCTTGGGATCATTCTTGTAGAAGCTATACGTGAAAGGGCCCTATGAGAGTCACTCATGGACAATAATCCTTTGATAGATCATCTCTCAGGAGAAAATCATTGAAGAACATGATCCCTTACTCATTTGATGGACTATTGTTGAAGATTTCTTCCATTTGATCACTAAGAAAGTAATATTTCTTGAGATAGAGGAGTTTATGCAAATAGGGGGGAGTTGGTTTATCACATATTGACACATATATCATGGATCTCATTTCCAAAAGGAAGAGCATCATGAAAATGGGAGTAATATACCTATGAAGAACTATTATTAATGAAGAAAATATGATGAAGATAGGTAGCTTAATAGGGGGAATACTTGGTCACCCTGTTTTCCATTGATGTCGAAGGGGGAGAAAATGTTGGAAGGAAAAGAATATTGACATCAATGACAAAGGGGGAGAGTGTTGGTCAAGTTTTTCATTGATGTCAATATGGAATTTCTGGAGTTGGAAATTATTCTTGTGATACATGCCTTAAACCCTTTAATGATGTTTCGCTAACTACATGACAAAACCCTAAGTACATTTATGCCCTAGATTGGTGATGCATGATGTTAGGATATTCCGACACATAGGAATAGTTAAATCTAACTTGGTCTAGTATAGAGTTAGGTAAAGTGTGTTTCTTTACTATGTACATTTGTAACTTACAATCCGACGGTCACGATATGTAGTGATTCGACAATTCATTATCTCCTCGTATTACCGACCTTGATCCATGGCTTAACACCCGATTGGTCCATGAATTCTATTTAAAGCGCATGGAGGTCAATTGTAGGTTACCGTTACGAGAGAAGCTTATTGTAAATTTTCATTCTTTTATTAATAAATGCCTGAAGTGGCCGCGTTGGCTCAGGCCGTGGACTGTTTCCCTCTTTGAGGGTTTTAACCACGTCAAAATACTGGTGTATTGATTTGTGATCTATTTGTGAGTGGTGTCCTTTTGGTGTTTTGTCTGAGGAACTTACCCTATAAATTCCTACATGGTATCAGAGCTATTTGAGGGCCGTGTCCGTTGGTGATCCAAATCTGAAGCCGATTGAACTGCATCCGACTGCCATCTCATAGATCTGTTTTTTCTGATTGCTTTCAGGCCGAGAGGACTGCTCTATTGTATTGGGAGCATCTGTTCCAGTCAGGAACCCCTTTCGTTTCATGCGAAAAGGTTTCTGGTAGCCCTAGCTGCGTCATTTTTTAGATCTGGAGGTATACAGTGTTTATTTGCAGTTTACTGTTTTTTCTCTCTGTTTATTTCGATTTCAGTTTATTTAGCTCCTTTTATTACCAGATCTATACCTTTCATTTCTTCGTATGCTCTTTTCCCTGCGACTCTGTGCAATCTGGGCAAATGAGAAACAGAAAGGAAGGATTTTTCTCATGTGTATTCTCTTTTCCATGCACCTTAGTGTGATCTCGGAAAATCATAAACATTGAGGAAAATATTTAGTTTCCAAGTAAAGCTAACTTTAAGCCGTAAGGCTTGTTTTTTTTGTATGTCCGTAAGGCTTGTTTTGTTTTTTTTTTTGTAGGGAGAAAAAGAGTTTTCTCAAGCAAGCACGCAATCCAAAGCATCCGTGACCAAAAGAAAACAAGGCCTCTCTCTCTCTCTCTCTCTCTCTCACAAACTTTTTGTATAGCTCACTTGGTTCAAAGCTAATTTATGAGAGTAGAGGTCTTGGGTTCAAATCTCCTTTTTTGTTGAAAAGGGAGTGTTTTTTTTTCATTTCCGCACATTCCCGCACTTTGTTGGCGCCTTCATCAATTTTTTTTTAAAAAGTCATAACTTCTTCATCCGGAAGCCGTTTTCAGAGCCGTTTTTTTTGAACCAGCCTAATTTTTTGAGCTCTTTCCATTGGAACACTTAGTTTCAGCATATATAGCTTCGGTTTCTATCAAAATGGAAAGTTAATGCCAAGTTATTCTTGACAACACCAACTACTTCCAATGGTGGTCCTACATTGTGGATTTACTTAGAAGTAAAGGTCTTTACCGAATAGCCACAGGCCAAGAAACCAAGCCGAAAGATGAAGAG
>APFE030949520.1:215821-285455 GCA_000404065.3 Pinus taeda | reverse complement strand
AACCTAAGAGTGAAAAATGTATTTTTTTTGGATATTCTGAAGATGTCAAAGGATATAGACTTATTCCATTTAAGTCCAAAAATGTTATCATTAGAAGAGATGTAAAGTTTGATGAAAATATATCCGCCTACGAGCCTAGTTCGGCGAATGTGCCACCTCTCTCTATCTCTTCTACTTTTGAACATATTTCTTCTTCAGATGATGAAAGTGAGGATGACAATCCTCTCCCACCTTCTCAGGATCCTCCTTCAGCTCCTTCACTTCCAAAATGGGTCCAAGCTACTCGGAACACAGCAGGTGATCTTGCCGATGATCCTACAGATTAGCGTCGTACATGTTCTCAGTTCGAAAGAGCCTCTTCTTTACTGGCTCAACTCTCATCAAATTATGATCCTGACACATTTGCAGAAGCTTTAGGCCATCCACATTGGGACGCAGCTATGAATGAAGAATATCATTCATTATTGGCAAATGATACATGGGATCTTGTTCCTCTACCAAAGGGACGAAAACTTGTTAGATGCAAATGGGTTTACAGAACCAAGTATGGACCATATGGGAAAGTTGCTAAACATAAAGCTCGTCTTGTTGCTAAGGGCTTTTCACAAGTTGAAGGCAATGACTATACTAAAACCTTCTCCCCTGTTGCCAAAATGAACTATGTTCGCCTTGTTCTTTCCCTTGCTACCTCTTTCAAATGGGAAGTCCATCAAATGGATGTTAAATCTGCCTTCTTGCATGGGGACTTGCATGAAGAAATCTACATGGAACAACCTATTGGGTTTATACAAACAAAATCTAGCCTTGTATGTCAGCTTAAGAAATCCCTTTATGGTCTCAAGCAAGCTCCTTGGGCTTGGTATGCCAAAATGGATAGCTTTCTCTTAGAATCTAGCTTTTCTAGGTGTCATTCTGACAATACTGTCTACACCAAGAAAGTGGGAAAGTCTCTTCCCATTCTTGTTCTTTATGTTGATGATATTATCCTCACTGGTAGTGATCCCAACCTTATTAACCATGTGAAGTCCAGCCTTAAAAAGAATTTTGAAATGACAGACTTAGGACATTTACATTATTTTCTCGGCCTTCAAGTCTTGCAGTCCAAGGAAGGTATTTTCCTCTCCCAATCCAAGTATGCCTGTGATCTTCTACACTTTTTTCACATGGAAGATTGTAAACCAGCTCCTTCTCCCTTTCAGTCTGGAGTCAAACTTTTAGTCAATTGTACTGCCCCTGAAGTTGATGCTACCTTATACCGTCAACTTGTCAAAAAACTTTTGTATTTAACCCATACTCGTCTTGATATTTCCTTTGATGTTGGCCTTGTTGCTCGGTTTATGCAAACCCCACGTGAAAGTCATTGGAAAGCAGCTAAACGAATACTTCGTTATGTTCGAGGTACAATTCATTTTGACATTCATTACAGTGTTGAAGCATCTCCTCTATTGGTTGGTTTCACTGATTCCGATTGGGCTGGCGATCCTAATGATTGAAAGTCTACTGCTGGTTATGTGTTCACTCTTGGTTCAGGACCTATTACATGGGCTGGCAAGAAACAGGCTGTCATTTCTCTTTCTTCAGCAGAGGCAGAGTATCGTGGTGCCGTAGAGGCTAGTAAGGAAGCCTTGTGGCTTCGTCAGATCCTATCAGAGTTTGGTTTTCAGCAGCAGCATCCGACTACACTTTGGTGTGATAATCAAAGTGCCGTTCAACTTTGCAAAGATCCAGTTCAGCATCAGCGCAGCAAACACATTGAACTACACATGCACTTCATCAGAAAGCTCATTCATGACCATGTTCTTGAAGTGCAATATTGTTCAACAGATGATCAAGTTGCAGACATCTTCACAAAGGCTCTCACAGAGGCAAAGTTCAGTAAACTTCGATATATGCTTGGAGTTCAGGAAGTTGTCACTAAGGGGGGATAGGCTCTAGTGCCTCCTTCCTTCTCCTATTGTGTCATATTTGTAAATCCTTCAATCCTATCCCAAGTTGTTCTTAAGGGGGGGTGTTAGGATATTCCGACACGTAGGAATAGTTAAGTATAACTTGGTCTAGTATAGAGTTAGGTAAAGTGTGTTTCTTACTATGTACATTTGTAACTTACAATCCGACGGTCACGATATGTAGTGATCCGACGGTTCATTCTCTCCTCGGTATTACCGACACTTGATCCGTGGCTTGACACCCGATTGGTCCATGAATTCTATTTAAAGCGCATGGAGGGTCATTTGTAGGTTAACCGTACATGAGAGAAGCTTATGTAAATTTTCATTCTTTTATTAATAAATTTCCTGTAGTAGCCACGTTGGCGCAGGCCGTGGACTGTTTCCCTCTTTGAGGGTTTTATCCACATCAAAATACTGGTGTATTGATCTGTGATCTGTTTGTGAGCGGTGTCCTTTTGGTGTTCTGTCTGAGGAACTTACCCTGTAAATTCCTACAACTAGTTCATTTTTTCCGTTCAAGGGAGTGACAATATGTTTCATGTATCTCTCTAAGTTTACCCTAATGTAATTATTTATGCCCTTATAAAGAAGCCATATGTGTGGCTAGTTCAAAAATACTTCATGTTCCTCCGGTATGTCCACAATTACTATGTTTATACATTGGTGAACTCAATCTTCGGATGATAAGCAAATAATCAAGTCTCTAAGTTCACCAACTGCATGAACAAGAATCTTATCTAGATGAATATATATGCATCTATTTTTCCCCATCTTTCATTGATTTTATTTGTGATAGATAATGGCATTACATTTACTAATGTACCAGAATCAACTAAACAATTGTGTACATTGAAATTGAAAATTTTTAAGGTTAACAGAAACGGAGGGCAGAGTGTATTTTCTTCCATTGTTAATGAGTTAAGCATTGACTCGATGGAACGAGAGGACGTACCTAATCCTTTGTTTGATGGGGCATCGTTACTTGTGGAGGACTACCCAAGTGCATGTAAGAGGATGTCCCACTGGCTCATAATCTTGGTTAGCTCAAACATTGAAATATTCACACAATCCTTCTTCACGTCCTCAACTATGTTGTAATCTATAGTGGGAAGGTTGGCCAAAGTGTCTGGGGGTGTGACTTGGCTTATGAATTCTAGAGTGATAGTATTACTCTTACTTTTTACATAGTTTTTTTTCGTTAAGACCACTTTCCTAGACTTTCTTTGAGTGTTATGTTTCCAAGCTGATGGGTGGACTCATTTTTCTTAACAAATTTTCTTTGAGTTTCTACTTCATCAGCTCTACTTCCGTGTATGGCCCTTGGCTTCTCCAATTGTACTTGTTGGTCTTCTTCCAGGCCATGGGATCACTCAGAGGCTATTTCTTGGTCCTTCTCTTTTGGGTTGTGAGTATGCAATTAAACATGTTTATTGCATACCCTACACTTGGATTTTCTTTGGTTGCAACAGTTTCTTCCTTTTCTTCTTCAAGATCCGTCTACTCATTAGCAAGTACTTCATCGCAAAGATGCATAAAAATAATGTTCATGGAGTGATTCCACTGTGGCCATGTTTTCTCTGAATGATATGCTTGATGATATGTACAATATGTATCCGTGCCCAAATATTCGATATTAAACAAAACATTTCAACTTTGCGCAGACTTCGCTGATTGGTTACTACTACTACTAGGATTTGCAGTCCTTTTGAGTAGGTTGAATTAGGGAGGTTTGCTTCTCACAGTGGTCTCACTTGATCTTTGTTTCAGCTTTGTCATCCCATTTGATAGAGTCTTGATGATACGGGTCAATATTTCAAGATCACAAGTTTCTTTCTCTTTGGCCTTGCTTACAGAGGCCTGAGGCCTCTTACCCATGTCTATGGAGTATTTTTTTGGTTCATCGTCTATGATGAATTGCGTGCAAGTCCTTTTCCATTGCGATTTCCTCTTCATAGTTTTCCATAAGAGTTTGTTTCGCATTTCACTTCACAAATTGCACAATTCTTGTTGGCAAGGCAGAAGTGTAGTAATATATAATGATGGAGTCATGAGGTTTCATGTTTTCTAGAAATTTATTCAAAATGAAATTAAACCTTTGATTTAAATCTCTCACTTTCTCCTTGTGCTCCATATTGATACTACCCAATTGTTTCAACAACATGGCGGGGGTCTTGTCATCAACAATTATTTTCAAGGAATATTTTCTTAAACCCCCTCCAATTCTAGATGGAGTTCGAAGGAATACCATGATACGATATAGTTGCTCTGGCATCTAAGTTACATGGAAAGAGTCTACACACAACATCATCATAACGTACCTCTAGTGTTTGAAGATGTAGGTAGGAGTTGTCCAAACGGTCCTCTACCTTTACTATCTTGTGAGGGTAACACCCAGGAGTGCTTGTGGGCCCTAAGTCATCCAATCCCAATATTGGTTTTCCATATCTTCGTATTCACTCTCCCCCTCTTCCTTTTTAGAATCTAATGGCTCTTCTTATTCTTCTTCGTTACCACCTAACCCATGGAACATTACATCTAAGCGTACAATGATATATCCATCACCAATGTTAAAAAGTGGAGACTCTTTTGTGTTCTTCACAAAATGTGATAACTCTTTAAGGGTGGAAAGTACCCAATATTCAATTGTAGAAACCACTATCCATGTACGGGTGGTTTTGTTCTTCTTCAGAGAATATGGAAGACTGAGTACTGTTGGGATCAATCCAATAAATTTTGCAAACTAACAGGTTATAAGATGGATGGTCCAAATCTAATTGTATGGGATTTCACAAGTGTATGTGGGATTAGGCTGAGAAGAGTCACCAAATTTAGAAACATGAGCAGGGGAGGTGCAATGAACGTTGTTAAATTCAATGGAATATGTGATGTTGGGGTTGGCGGAGTTATTAGCCATAAAAAAGTGTTTCCCTCCTTCTAGTGCTAGAAACATTGACGGTGTTGGACTTGCCAACATTTAGGGGATCTCCTCGATATGAAGTCCCAATTATACCTCACACCATTTAGTGTAGGAGTCCCATCCATAATAAAGGCCCGATTGCCAAATTATTAAATATTTGACTAGGTTCTGGTTGTCAACAAGAGAGAGGAGTGTAGATGCACTTTCAAAAGTAAGGGGGGTGTGGTTGGTGAGAATTCAATTTTAAGTGTGTTGAGGTCCTTCTATTGTAGGGAGAGAGAGAAAAGTGAGCCTCTAAGAGAGAGGTAATAGTACCACCCAATAAGAGACACACATGAACCAAATGATCCGTCTAAAATCTAGCGAAATTTTCCACAAGGGATGCGACGGTCATTACAACCAACAAATGAGAATGGTTTTCCTAATATCCTACGGAATATTGAACAAGGATGGGACAATAATAAAAACCATTACAACACATTCTCAATAAGATAAGTACTAAAATACCTGAAATAATTCAACTACCTTAGTGTGTGTGAAAGAAAACATGAAATACAAAAATTCGCAGAATAGTCTTACAAAAATTCATAACCCATGCATGAAGAACATGTTGGCCTTGAAGGATTATGTTATTAAGTAAAATTTCCAAGACACATGTATACAATGAACATCACTAGCTCCACTAGTGGAGCATTGGAGCCACTCCTTTCTCCACAAAAGAACTAACTTATATCTCTAATTCTTTGCTAGTGGATCCAAGGTGAAAATTCCTTTGTTGATATAGTGAGGGAGTATATATAACCAAGGGGTGATGCTTCATCCTCATTATGACTCTTTGAAAACCGTCATGACTATTTGACTTCCTACAAATTTTCATGTTACATGACTCTACATATTCCATGTGCGTCCTTTGGACTTCCACTTTACAATACATTTTGAATACAATTTGCATGATCCACAATAGTGATGTGGCATATGACCACTCATCACATGATATGACGTGGAACTATTGATAGGGATTGCTTGGTGATGTGGAAAGGTGATTCCATTGTTGCTGTTGAGAGTTGAATGTCTTCTTGAATATTTTTTTCTTTTCACCTTCACATGGCTTGGTGATAATGAATCTTCAATGATCTCAAGTCTTGGATAGTGGTCACAAACTAGTGTCCCTTTGATTTCCTATGATTGATTAACTTGTAATATCAACTACAAGAGTGTCTTTGAGCATGATTTCCTCCTTTTCCTTCTTCATCATCTTTCCATGATATGATAGGGTACATGTTCTTGCAATTCACTCATTATGAGATGACATAAATCTGAAAATGCCCTAGCCTAATATGGTGCATTCTATTCCATAGACTGAGCTTGGAACAAATGCACGCTAGGAAGAGGGACTTAATAACTGCAAGTTGCATAGTTGAGGCAGGCAAGGGGAAGACCTGTTAGGTCCCTATACTAATAGTGTAACCCCTTATTGTTATTAGAAAAATCCCTTTATTATATTGTTGTGCTCATGTAGTCCACATATTGTTATTATTGTGCCCCATAGAAGCCCACTATTGTTATTATTGTGCCCTTACATTATTATTGTTATGTTAGCTCTGATTATATTATGACCCCTTAGACTCCTATATATAGAAAGGAGGTCTTGTCATTTGTATCATCCAAGAATTGTTCATTTGTGGAATATAAAGGAGGTTTCCCCCTCGAAGAGGCTTATTTCTAAGGCATTGATCTATCTTTTCTATCTTTTTGTGAGTTGGTTTCATAACATTTGGTATCAGAGATTTGGATTCTAGGGTTTTTGCTATTCCAAACAGGTTATCGTTGCATTTTTTCTATAAATTTTTCCCTGCGACGTCTCAGAAGCGAAAAGAACCCATTTGAGATGAAATCGAACTAAACCTCGGGTTCAAATTTCATATCTTGTCTCACTATATTTTTAAAGATATGATCTAAGGAAGTTAGGGTTTTTGCAAGCTCCAAAATTTCATCTAAAATAAGTCATCATGGAATTTTCGCTATAACGCTTTCGCTACGAAGTTTTAGAAGCTAAAAAAAAATCCCATTTCCGAAGAGATTGTTCTAAACCTCGAGTCTGAATTTCAGATTTTGGCTCACTATATTTTAAGACATATGATCTGAGGAAGTTACGGTTTTTGGAGACTTCTGAATTAAATCCTAAACATGTGACCTTGAGAAAATCATCATAACTTTTTCTTTGAGCATCAAATTGAAATTTCGTAAGATGTTACAGAAAGAGGATGGATTGTATTTTGTTTGGGTATAATTTTCAGAACCTAAGGTTGAAACAGTGATACGTGGCATGTCGTACAAGTTAACTCTATGGAACTAGTCTATAATTAGATCATCAGGGGAGATTGGGATCTTTCTTTAGGAATCTAATTGTGATCAGACTTGCGGAGTTAGAAAGAGGACACAGAGGACTATTGCAGACCAAAATTTTAGAACTTAAAGATCCGAAAGTACACAGTTACATTCGTTTCAAGATTGAGCCCCTAAAATCAAGAAAAAACGAGATGAGGATGTTTGATGGCATGGATCCAGTAAACTGGATACTATAGATGGAGAAATATTTTGATCTACATGGTGTATCACTATTACAAAAGGTATGTATTGCATCTAATTATTTAGAATCAAATCACTTTTTATGGTATAAAGGGCTTTGTTCTTATAAACCACTTGTCACGTGGTCAATTTTGACGGAGGAAATGATAGCACATTATGAGGATACAAAGAGAAACACCTTCTTTAGCTAATTTATAAATCTCAAACAAAAGGGTTCAATGGTACAACACATTGAGGACATCCAAAAATTGAATATAAGGGTAAATGATATTCCAAAGAAGAAAATGGTTGATGTCTTCATAGGGACTTATGGAAACAAGGAATCCCACCACTCACAACTATAATTATGGAAGTGTTTTTTCTCCTAGCCTTCCACAACCTACAAAGTTTACACCACAACAATTGGAAGCAAAAGGATAATAAGGGATTTGTTACAATTGTGATAGAAAATGCACTAAAGGTCATAAGTGTGCTGAGAAGAAATTATTTTACATAGATTATGAAGAGGAGGAAGAAAAGGATCAATAAACATCAAAATAAGAGGATATACGCTAGGAACCCATTCCAGACAAAGAAGAAATGAATCCGACCATATTTTGTAAAGCATTGGAAAGAGTTACCACTCCTCAAACTCTCAATATAGAAGGACATATCAAGAAGAAAAAGGTTCAAGAAGTGAAAGATCACATCAAGAAACAAGAAATGAATCCAGCCATATCTTGTAATGCATTGGCCGAAATTACCACTCCTCAAACTATCAATATAGAAGGACATATCAAGAAGAAAAATGTTCAAGAAGTGAAAGATCACATCGAACATCAAGAAATGAATCCGACCATATATTGTAATGCATTGGAAGAAATTACCACTCCTCAAACTATCAAGATAGAAGGAAATATCAAGAAGAAAAAGGTAATGGTGTTGATTGATTCGGTCAGTACCCATAATTTTATTCATTGTAAGATAGTCAAGGAATTGAATTGCTTCATACATCCAGCACTAGAGTGTCAAGTGATGGTTGCAAGTGGAGGAACCATAAATTGCTCTGGAAAGTGCCATAATATCAAGCTATCCATGGGAGAATATGTATTGAATAGACCAATGATTTCCATTCCAATGGGTGGTGTTGATGTTTTACTAGTAGTCTAATGGCTACGATCTTTGCGTACAATAACTTTTAATTTTCAAGAAATTTTCTTGAAATTTTTTTGGGAAGGAAAGGAAGTTGAATTTAGGGATATTGAAGGGAAACTGGGAAACATAATCAACTCTAACAACATAACAAAGCTTCTAAATAAAGAACAATGGGTCGTAATTGAAAAATTATGTTCGCTAGAGGATCCCACATAGAAATCATGTATTTCTCCAGATCTCCAAAATGTTTTGGACAATCATTCCAAGGTATTTGAGACTCCCAAAGGCCTCCCACCTATTCGTGATCATGTTCATGCTATTCATTTAATAGTAGGAAGTGTTCCTCCAAATATCAGGCCTTACAGATATCCATATGCCAAAAGGAGTCGAAACTCATTCAAAAGTTGTAGAAGATCCCAGTTCAAACAGTATCGCGAGAACTTGACAATGAAGGAAAAATCATATTGGAACCAGAAGCAGTCACAGAACCGAGAAATTGATAGCTATGAAATAGATCAATTTTAGAGTATCTCATCAAGTGGAAGAACTTACATGCTGAAGATTCCACATTGGAGGACAAGAATTTATACAGAAGCATCAAGAACTACTCAAGCATTGAGGACAACACTTTTTGAAGGAGAGGGGCATGTTAGGTCCCTATACTACTAGTGTAACCCCTTATTGTTATTAGTACAAACCCCTTATTATATTGTTGTGCCCATGTAGTTCCCATATTGTTATTATTGTGCCCTTACATTATTATTGTTATGTTGTCTCTGATTATATTATGATCCCTTAGACTCCATATATAGAAAGGAGGTCTTGTCATTTGTATCATCCAAGAGTTGTTCATTTGTGGAATGTAAATGAGGTTGCCCCCTTGAAGAGGATTATTTCTAAGGTGTTGATCTATATTTTCTATCTTTTTGTAAGCTGCTTTCATAACAAGCCCTAAAGCTTGAGATTGTGTAGTGTGTAGTTCAAGCTCGGCTGAGGAACAAAAATATGCAATTCCAGGAGCCAGCGAGATAGGTTGAGGGAATGGGTATTGGGTTAGCATACTACACAGTTATGTGTTGGATTGTGTTATTCTTTCCACGTCTAGCCCACGTAGTTAATCGGGGGATAAGAATGGGGGAAGAGCCCCCCCTTCGTTGCACCAATTGCGTAGTGAGGGGAGTCACAAGGGGTTTGAGGGGTGTAGGTAACTCCACTCTAGAGGCAACAACCCAGAGAATTTTGGTTTTGGACCCTATATTAGGTTGGGTAGACCTACCTATGGTTTTGTGCATGATTTTTGCACATGGTTTTGGACGCGATGGTTTTCGGTCCATGGTATTGGATGCTTCGACATGTATAAATATGTATTGTAACATTAAAATGAACATAATGAAAAATCAAGCTGGTAGTCCCGGTTTTGATCTAGGGGAGAATCTATGTGCATATGTGTTTTATGTGTTATGCTCTCGCATTGTTTATTTTCTGTGTTTTAGAATTCATATATAGGTAATTTCTGTATGGCGTTAAAACCTACATTTGGTATCAGAGCTGTTTTGGGTTCAAGGGGATGCCTTTTTTGCTGAGGGGTTTTGCTTGAGCCTGTGGTAGACCACATTCAGTGGGGGATCTACGGGATCGATTTTGGTGGTGAAAGAAGATGGCGAGCAGTGGAAAGATAGAGATCGAGAAATTTAATGGTCAGAGTTTTGAGTTGTGGAAACTCAAGATGAAGGATCTGTTGCTGGATAAAAATTAGCGGATCATGGTAGATTCGGATACTAAACCAATGAGACTATTTGAAGAAGAATGGAAGAAGTTGGATTAGAAGGCAAAGAGAACAATACAATTGTGTGCCTCAGATTCAGTATTGTTGAATGTATCAGGGGAAGCTATGACGAAGGCTTTGTGGGACAAGTTAGGGACTTTGTACCAATCTAAGTCTCTGGTGAATAAATTGTTCCTATGGAAAAAGTTGTATAACTTGAGAATGAAAGATGGAGACTCGATGACAGAGCATCTGAATGCGTTTAATATTGTGGTAAGTCAGTTATCATCTGTTGATATCAAAATTTCAGATGAAGATAAGTGCATTAGTTTGTTGTGTCCTCTATCAGATTCATGGGATAGTCTGGTTATTGCAATAGGTAGCAATGAAACTACCTTGTAGTTTGATGAAATAGTGTCATCATTGTTGATGAAGGAGATGAGATGGAAAAATATGGAGAACCAGAATGGTGATGCCTTGTCTGTACGAGGACAGTCTTAGAATAGAAACAAAAATAAGTCATCGAGTGGGAGATCTAAATCTAGAAGGAGATCTAAATCTCCAGGAAAACTTGTAAAGGTGGTGTGCTAGAAATGTAGAAAGGAAGGGCACTACAAAAGGGACTGCAAATCTAAAGCTCCTGATAAAGGAAAGAGATTTGATGATGCTCCTTATGTAGAGGAAAAAACCACCTCAGATGAAGGTGGGGATGTGTGCTTGGATTCTTCAAGTACACATGTAGATCACGAGGCATGGTTGATTGACTCAGGTGCATCCTTTCACTTCACTCCCCATAGAGATGGTTCTGCGAATATGAGAAATGCCATGGTGGTGATGTCTTCTTAGGGGATGATAAAAAGGCTAGAATCGTTGGTCACGGAAAAGTAAAGTTGAAGTTGCAAGGTGGAAGGTTTATAACACTTCCGGGTGTCCTACATATTCCTGCATTGGCCAGAAATCTGATTTTTGTAAGCAAGCTAGATGATGCAGGTGTAAAAACAGTGTTCGAGAAGGATACCTTCAAGATGGTTTGGGGAGCACTAGTATTGATGCGAGGAGTTTGGATTAGAACTCTATACAAGATGCAAGGTTGCATTATTGTTGATGGGTACAATAGTTTTGTGGTTCCTGAAAGTGGAGCAAAAAATCTAGTGGTCTCTGGAGAGAAGACCATGTTGTGGCATCAAAGGCTTGGACATATTGGAGAGAAGGGCCTTCGAATACTTCATGGTAAAAGTATGGTAGAAGGTATGAGTAATATCTCTTTGGATTTTGATTTTTGTGAAAATTGTTTATATGGGAAGTAGAATTGAGTGAGTTTCTCCTCTGGTGGTAAGAAGGCGAAACAGATATTAGAGCTTGTGCATAGTGATGTGTTTGGACCTGTGAAGGTTCCATCACTGGGTAAGTCTGTGTATATGTATCATTTATAGATGACTTCTCAAGGAATACATGGATATATTTCCTTAAGAAGAAATATGAAGTCTTTGACAGGTTTAAAGAATTTAAGGATATGGTGGAAAACAGACAGAGAAGAAGATAAACGTGTTGAGGACAGATAATGATGGAGAGTTTTGCAGTAAGGAATTTGAAGAATTTTGTAAAACATGTGATATAACATGGTAGAATACTACTCCATATACACCTCAACAAAATGGAGTTGCAGAAAGAATGAACAAGAAATTTATGGAAAGGGAAAGAATCATGCTCAGTGGTGCCGAGTTAGGACAATAATTCTGGAAAGAAGTGGTGGAGAAAGCATGTTACCTGGTCAATAGATCACCTTCATCAGTATTGGAGGATAAGACTCCACAAGAGGTATGGACTAGTAAGAAACCCTCTCTTTCACATTTGGGGGTATTTGGATGTGATGCATATGTACATTTTCCAAAGGAGAAACAAACCAAGTTGGATAGTAAATCTGAAAAGTGCATATTTATTGGGTATAAGGATGGTTTAAAGGGTTATAAGCTTTGGAACCCAGTAACGAGGAAGGTTGTGTACAGCCGAGATGCGGTGTTAAGAGAGGTAAAAGATGTTATTAAACATGAAGTCCAACCAAAGGAACCTGACCAGATAGAGTTTGAGCTGAAGGAGGAAGAATCAGACTCTACAGCAGACAAGGAATCACAAGATGAAGAGCCACAAACTCTAGGTGTGAGAAGATCAGTTCGAGAAAGAAGGCAACTAGAAAGGTATAGTCCATTTTCTTTTTGTTCAAATTTTTCTTTGTCTATGACTGATGATGATCCCAGATATGTGAAGGAAGCAGTATATTCAGAGGATGGAAAACTCTGGAAAGAGGCCATGGTTGATGAAATGACATCTTTTCACAAAAATAAAGCTTGGGATTTGGTGGAGTTGCCGGCTGGAAGGAAACCCATTGGCAGCAAATGGGTGTTCAAGAAGAAGACAAATGCAGAAGGAAAGGTGGAGAAATACAAAGCTTGGTTGGTAGAAAAAGGTTATTCCCAGGTGTCGGGAATTGATTTTGGTGATATTTTTTCTCTTGTTTCCAAGGTAGCTTCTATTAGATTACTTTTATTTGTTGCTCCTGCTTTTGATTTTGAGGTAGAACATATGGATGTGAAGACAACATTTCTTCACGGGGATCTAGAAGAGGAGATCTACATGAAGCAACCTGAAGGCTTTGCGGTGAAAGAACTGGTATGAAAGTTAAAGAAGTCTCTGTATGGGTTAAAACAGTCACCAAGGATGTGGTATCAGAAATTTCATACATTTATACGAGATATTTGGCTTCACCAGAAGCAAAGCAGATCATTGTGTGTATTTTAAATTAATTGGTGACTGTGTTAATTATCTGGTCTTGTATGTGGAAGATATGTTGCTGGTTGGAAATGACAAAGAAATTATCAAGGATTTGAAGACCCAATTGTCCTCCAAATTCGACATGAAAGATCTTGGTGCTGCAAACTATATTTTGGGCATGGAAATTAAAAGGGATTGGGCAAAGAGGAAGCTTTGGTTAAACCAGAGGAAGTATGTCGAGACAATATTGCAAAGGTTTAATATGCAAGATAGTAAACCGATGAAGGTTCCTATTCCTGTAGGTGTGAAGTTCATCTGTGAACAGTGGCCCAAGGCAAGAATGAGAAGAGGACATGTTCCGTGTTCTCATATGCAAGTGCAAATCGGTGCTTGATGTATGAATGGTTTGTACTAGACCAGACATTGCACATGCAGTGGGAGTATTGAGGAGGTTTATGTCAAACCAGGACAAGGAGCATTGACAACAAATGAAGCGGGTTTTTTCAGCTATTTTGCGTGCAACTAGTGATTATGGTTTTTGCTTACTAAGGAAGACGCAAAGATTAGACAGAGTTTGGATATTCGTGGCTTTCGTTGATGCAACTGGGTCTAAGAGATCTGATCCAAGAAGATCTACAAGTGGTATGTGTTTGACCTATTTGGAGGTGCAGTCGGTTGGACGAGTAAGAAATCATCCTGTAGTGGCACTAATCAACTATAGAGGCAGAATACATGGCATCGACTCATGCAAGCAAGGAAGTAGTTTGGTTGCAGAGATTGTGTTTCAAGTATGGGGTTAGTACAAGGAGCTATAAGGCAAAGACTTGACAGCCAAAGTGCAATTGCTTGGCAAGAACCCTGTTTACCATCGAATACAAAGCCTTGATGTTCAGTAATCACTTTGTGAGGGATATGATAGAAGAGAAAAAGGTGTTGCTGGTAAAGGTGGACACTTTGAAGAATACTGCAGATGCATTGGCAAAATCTGTGAGCTCTGAGAAATTCTCTTGGTGTAGAGAAACAATGGGCATTTCAGGGCTGGATAAATGATGAAGCTTTCCTGTGGCCCCCTATGGAAAGAAAACAAAAAGTGGGAAAATTTTGGGTTGTGTTATATTCTTTCCACGACTATCCCCCCTAGTTAACCCGGGGGGTAGATCCCCCCCTTCGTTGTGCCGATTGCACAACGGGGGGATCACATGGGGTTTGATGACGGGGTTCAAGGCAATGCCCCGGGGAATTTTTTTTGGGACCCTATATTAGGTTGGGCAGACCTACCTATGGTTTCATGCATGATTTTCGCACATGGTTTTGGACGCGATGGTTTTCGGTCCATGGTATTGGATGCTTCGGCATATATAAATATGTATTGTAACATTGAAAGGAACATAATTAAAAATCAATCTGGTAGTCCCGGTTTTGGGATCCGGGGGAAAATCTTTGTGTATATGTGTTTTATGTGTTATGCTCTTAGATTGTTTATTTTCTGTGTTTTAGAATTCGTATGCAGGTAATTTTTGTACAAGGTTAAAACCTACATTTAGGACACAACTGGAGCTAGAACAGGATCCCCAAAAGAGGCCAAAAAACTTAGGGAAAATGCATAGAACAATGACCCGCAGACAATGCTATAGACGTCTTATAAAAGATATGCTTGACTTGGCTCTCATGTTGATTTGACGCTAAGTGATGGAGGTCTATCCTAATGTTTAGGAAAATTTTTAGGGCTATTGTAGTGATGCCACAACCCATGTATTTATGTTCAGGAAGTCTAAGTTTGTGAAGGTTTAGTTCTAATATGAAGGGAAGGGTCGAGACCCTATAGGAGAGGCTAGTTTATTGGTGTATCCTTGAGATTAGGGTCGTTGGTGTGTACACATGTCTTGTGAATGTGCTGATCCTTAGTGAGGCCAAAATATGTTCAAGGATGAATTAAAGTAGAGGAGATTGAAAAGAGAAGATGGTTGATGGACTATGTGGAAAGAAGGGTTTTGGAGGTTTGTTCATAGGTCATAAGCAATAATATATTGGAAGGCCTAGACTAGTCAAGATGTTGAGCGTGTGGGAAGTTTTGGAAGCCCTAAAGGTTGAGTTTTGAAGGAGAGAAAGGGAAACCAAGAGGGATAGTTATCAAGCCCTAGTTTAGGAGTTGCTGATGGGAAAACTTCAGTGATATGAGGGCAGATTTGTTGTGCCCTAGAAGCAACATTCTGGAGCACCTACGACGTTGACAAGTGGGAAGCATGAATACCTCAAGTACAATATTCACGAAAGGAGCCAATGAATTGTTAGGAGGCAGACTTATGGGAGCCCTAGTTCAGCTGATATAGTGAGACATATGCTTGATAAGAGGTAATATACAGAAGACCCAATGAGAAGACATCTTATAGGAGCAAGAGGGATGATAGTGGGCATATCAATGAGCCAAAATTCAGTGACTCGAAAGGAGTTGTGATCATTGATAGTGGCAGGTTGGACAATTGGAGATGTAGTTGTAGAGTTCAGTAGATGGGAAGGCAATGGACCCACTAAATGTGTTCAAGGTATGTGGACTGAAATGGTTATGTATGCGCACCATCAACAAGTAGGTCAAGTGTACTTTGTTCAAGGAAGATTGGTGGTCATAGTTGTTGACACCAAGCCCTAGTTTAGTCCTTGTATTAGGGTTGTTTGTAAGAGCCATGATACATGGTACGTGAGCCCTAAGACTGTTGTATTAAAGATTGTAATGTAACAAGTACTGGGTTTAAAAAGTTAAAAATTTTCATTTTCACTAGTTGATTCAATGATGCATGTTATTCCATTGTGCAAAGTAGAAGTGTTGTGGAATTTGAGTGTGTTTATGATTGTGATTTTAGACATAGACCAAATTCTTGAGTGCCGTGGAAAAATCGACACTTTATGACCTTGATTATGAACAAGTTTTTCTCAATGCCATGAGTATGGGAATTTTTTTAAAAGTCATCCTAAAGCCTAAGAAACTCATAACTCTTCAAAATAATATCAAACAAGGTTCATTCAAACAAGTATAAAGAAATCATAAGAAAAAATAGCCTAAGGGGACTCAGCCCAACAACAGGTCTCAGTCATGACCGTTTAATCCCTCCAATAATATATTTGGAGATCTGGAAGCTTAGGAGGAAGAAAAAAATGGACTAGTAAAAAATAATTCTCAATAGAACAACTCATAACACAAATTAGGGCTACTGCCAAAAGAACAAAAGAAAATAGAAAATATAGCTTCAAATAATGGAAATAAGACCTCATTTGTGGTTTGTGCGATTTCACATGTGAAGGAAGTAGAACTAGAAAAGGTAGTATCGGTTCCGTCAAACAAGGATGGGACTTCAATATGAGCTTCAACAAATCCCAAGAAAAAGATCCAACTTTAATTAGGGAAGAGTTCGATGAAGAAAGAGAGGGAGAGGAGACCCTTGAAGCCTCTAAATCTCCTTCCTTTGCAAAGTTTTAAAGAAGGATTTTTGTCCTCCTCCTTTTGCAAGAGGGAGAAAATCAAATAAATAATGTAGAGAAAAATAAGTAGCCTCAAGAATATTAAAGGTTACTCAACAAACCCTGGATTCAGTAGTGTACAACAAGGGGCGATGGTAGCTAATTAATTTTTGCTTGCAAATAGGAATTTGTGCCGGACTCTAGAAATACCACTTTTAGTGCACATTTCCTTTCCACTCCTTACCATTTTTTTTCCCTTTATAACCATCTTGAGCTTACTATTGTTTATAATAGTGCATTTTTCCCGAGGTATGTTTTTCCCACATTTCATGTCATTTTTCTTGAATTGTGGTAGTATATTAAGGATAAATATGAATTTTTGCACTTAATCATGAAAGGTGTATGCCAAGCTGCTACTACGATGGCACAAGTATGTTGCTACTCCAGTTATACGATAATGTTCCTACTCTCGACGATTGTTTTTCTACTCCAATTATACCATAATGCTACTACTCCAACAATATCGTGATGCTACTATTATTTTCTCATGATGATATTACTGCAACAAAGGTGGGAAGCAGACACAATCCTATGCTACTTACAAGTACGAAGGATACAAGTGTCTCCCTTACAACATAATCTATTGACTACGGTGACCATGTTAATTATAATATTATGATTAAGTTGCATAACGGATCCAAGTTGCACAACTTGAGAAACAAAATATTCTTAAAAGTTATTTCAGCATAATTTTCTAATGATAGAATAGCCAGAGAATGTATAAAATCGAGTACATCTTCCTCAGTGGGAGAGGAGAGGAGAGGAGAGGAGAGGAGATTGATGATTTAATTTGTGCTTTGAGACGATACTTTAATCAATAAAAAATTTGTATTTTATTTATAAATAAAATGTGCATCGGATAAGTTAACTTTGTATCCCATGAACTTGATCTCCAACACTTTATTCTAAGGAGGCGACACCCACTCCTCATAGCAGAGGAGGTGTTGATTTATTTACTTAGGGAGTTTTATAGTTAATTAACCATTACAATAGTTTTGGTTTTCATAATAATCATTTACTCAAATGAAACAAAAGAGTGTGTTTAATTTTGAATAGTATGAGTAGAACAAATTACATAGTATCTTATGACTTTAATTTTCTATTGGAATGTTTAATTGTTGATTGGTTTTTTTTTACATTATGTTTTGTTGAAAAAATTACATACATTATGTTTTGTTGAACAAATTACATAGCTTCCATATATTTGATTCACTCAAGAAATCACGTAGCTTTTATAGTTTTGATTTTATGTTGGCTAATTTATGCTAACCTTATTTGAGTTTTATAAGTGGAAGAGGGTACATGGCTGTAAGTTATGTCACAAGGTTTACCAAACTTCAATTTTGAAGTTTGAAATTTGACGAACCTAAAAAAAATAAAAAAGTCAGGTTGGGTGAGCCTTAGCAAACCTCATGGCCATTGATGAAGTCCATAGATCAAGCTTATAACCACATGCCACGGCTCAAGCTTGGAATCTATTCTTGCAATCTTCAATTCCACGATAGTTTTTTGTTTTGTTTTTTGTAATGTTTATTGATGTTGATTTCTTACTATTTTATGCTATATTTAGTTTTAAAATTAATATATGCAGATACAAAAAATGTATGTAGATGAACCTGATGGTGAACCTCATAAGAACATTCGAACTCGAATTGAACCTATCATTACTAACCTCGAACTTGAACCTTGTGACTTATGTTGTAAGCTCTTGATGCCTTGCTTATTAGATTGATGAAAAAAGTCCATAACCATATGTTTTGGTTCTTTATTTATTACTTCTTTACTACATCTTCTATCAAATAACCAATGTTAGAATAACTCATAGCCTGCATATATTTTTCATAATAACTTGAGAAGAATAACTCACCCATGGTTTCATAATTAAATGCTTTGGTGAGATAATTGTCTTTTAAAAAGAACAATCAATTGACCCAAACAATTTTGGTGTTATCACTAGGGAAGTTATCGAGGGTGCAATAATATGTATAGCATAGGTCTTCAGTTGGAACATAGAATCGAGATGAGAAGGTGGTTGATAACTTAGCCTTTGAGATATTCCATTTATAGTGTTTGCATTTTATTTAAAGCATTTGGGCTCAAAAAATAGAAACAATCAGAAGATATCTAAGAACCTATGCATTCACCACATAAATTTTATGGTGGGTTTCTATTTTTCTAATTCCAAGAGCTTGCATGAATAAAGGAAAGAACCCCTAAGCACCTGATGCAATGAGAGTTAGTCGCAATATTAATAAGGATGCAAGCAAGGAAAAAGAGGAAGACGAGTCAACAAAAGGGAGATACTTGCAACAATTCTTCCTTCATCTCATATTCTATGGTAGAGGGAAAATATACTCCTTGTGAAGAATGAGTGGATACTAAAGCATTCATTAGTGGTAAGCATATCTCTAAATCCATTGTAGTTCGCAAACGTGCTACTTCAGAAGGGCACAAACTGATTAACAAACCACATTAAAAAGGACTCCTAAAAACCAACATCGATAAAGAGGTTGCCTCTAACCTTACCTTTGAATTTCCAAATAGGTAAATTGAAAGTGAAGCACCAAAGAAAAATATCCCTCTCTCAGTGCTTCATAATTTTCATGGTTTATCAAGCAAATGTCCTGACACTTTTCTTTTCGAGTTTGATGTCCTACGTCACAACTATTACTAAGTTTATGATGCTCAAAAAATGAGTTTATTTCCCATCACACTTAAAAATGGAGCTTTATGTTGGTTTATGGGACTTGGTGGCCAATCCATAGACACATAGAATGACATGAAGCAAAAATTCCTCCAAAAGTATCAAGATTATTGTAAGGGGAAGGACCTTCATGAGGAAATTTTCAAGATGACTCAAAAAGAGGACAAAAGCCTAAAAGATTGCATGGAAATATTAGAGGTCTAAGGTCAAATTGGAAAAATATACATTGTGTACCATTTTGCTTAGGAATAAGAGACAAATGCTTACATATACCAGATTTAATGGGAGGAGATATATCGCCATAAGTATTAGAGTTCACCCACAAATGCAAGAGATATTGAGAAATGTGAGATGCAATATTCATTCATATGATACACATAAATGAAATTTATTATGGCCCTTGGTTTCATCTTCCAAGAGGTGTCTTGTACTCCTAATGACTCTTCACATTCACTTGTGTCTCTTCACCTTCCTCATAAGTGAGTAATCCAATTTACATAATTCCCTGAGTATATTTCCAACATTTCCCCCATTAAGCTAAAGGGGTGTATGTGAGTCCAAGAAGATTAAGTTGGATAGCAGCCAATGGTTGGATGTGCTCTCTGAATATGGTGGTTTAAGGAAGGCCACAAATCCAATAGGTAGCAAAATGCGAAGTCTTCTAATGGTGGTAGTCTAAGATAACCACCAACTTTGGAATATGGCTCAAAGAAATTACTGGAACAATTTTGAATCAGCTAGAAGTTGATATCTTTTGTGAAATGGAATTTCTCTTTGATGATGGTTTAAATATAACCACAAACTGTCAAAATGGTGGCTTAAAAATGACCACAATTTTTTGTCTGGAAAAAGAACTAAGTCTTCTACTAAGTGGTGGTATAAGGAGGGTCACAAAACAAATGGTGCTAATGGAACATGTGTCTATCTTTGACTACAATCTCTGGTTCTGGCTATGGCTAAAGCTTACTTGATATGACTTGGAAACAAGTAGCTGACTATCAATTCCCCCCTGTCGGATATAAGGTGAGAAGATGAAAATATCTCCACTGCAAGATGTATCAATACTCGAGAATGAATTCTATGGTATGACCAATATATCTTCTTGGTTGTTGAAAACCATTTCCAAGAAGCAATCCAACCAAGTGAATCACTGCTCTTATAAGGTTCTTGTGACTAGAACATCCATTTGGATGATGAATATGTTTTCCACAATGTTCATAAGGGTGAATATCAAAATATTGATCTATCATGTGGCCAACTTGATGAAATTGTTTGCATTTGACATTTTGATGTGCAAGTGGAGTAGGTGAAGATTATTTTTGAAGAAACCCAACACTCTGATACTAAATTGGTTTGGAGTAGTCTAGAATGTGAAATGCCAATTCCTTTTTATATTCAAGACTAGTTATAGGTTTATTGTTGGTGACTTCTTCCCAAGGTTTGATGATGGTCTTGGGAAGTGAAAACATAACTTCCTCATCTTCATTTGAATCTACCCTTGAAGTGGCGTCGTTGATCTAATCATGTACTTGTTGTTAATGGGAATCAATCTCAAACAGAGAATTGTTCTGGACAAGAACTAGTTTAGACCATTGATTCTTGTGTTGTGTTTCATCTTGTTGGAGTTATGATTTGAGATGAGGAAACTCAATCTTG
Organism: Pinus taeda; assembly: GCA_000404065.3. Taxonomy (NCBI): domain Eukaryota; kingdom Viridiplantae; phylum Streptophyta; class Pinopsida; order Pinales; family Pinaceae; genus Pinus; species Pinus taeda. The sequence goes on along the minus strand of APFE030949520.1, from coordinate 264,459 downwards.
TTGTAGGAATCTTATAAACATATTAGAATATGTGTGAGAGTGTATTTTCAAATTTCAACTGTATCACCAATTGTAGTGTGTATCAGAGTATTCAGTAACTAATAATCCATAAATTCTAGCCATTTTCTTAAAAACTCAAGCTTAGCAAATGAAGGGTGCTGGCTTCATCCAATAATGCACTTGTTTACAATGTGATTCAACTTATTTTCAAAAACTACAATTGAACTTACAAACCTAAAAATAACTCCCAATGCCTTCAATTTGTGTTTCTTCTTGTTATAGCAACATTATCATTGATACAATTAAGAGTTCTATAGGTTTGGTTGGTTTAACTCTCTGGAGCAGCTCTTAGTCTATTTTTTTTTTCAATTAAAGAAATCACATCTCGATCAACTCTTAGGCATACATAGTCTTGCCCGGGATTGGAACTTGGGACTTGTGGGACCAAACCTCTACACTTAGCCATTGGAACACAAACTCAAGAATAGATCAATAGTTTCTAATCTATAGACTTTAAAAAATGAAGAGTCTATACTTACCATTACAAAATGAGAGAGCCAATGGAGATTCCCCACATTGGCAAACAAACTACCTCGAAATAAAGATAACCTCCAACAATATTTCTATTAGACAGGTGTCAACTCCAGTGACAATGGATGGACCTCTTAGGAATTCTCCCTTACTGTTCCAGAACAAAAATATGCACCCGTTTCTACTCCATTTACAAACCTTCTTTTTTCTCTCTTTAGTTCTCGATCCTCTGTAGGCCTTGTGACGCAAAAAACCTAAAGCTTTCATTAAAATGATATGTTGGCCAAGAAGCTGTCGTGGGAGAAATATTGATCTTGTGGAACTTTCTGATGGTATTATTGATCCCAAGAAATCATTTCTATACTCTAGGTAAATTTTCAACTCACGAGTGGTATCCTTGAGAGCAGGAGATAGTTTGGCAAAATGAAAGTCGTGATGACGAATTTCAACGAAACAAATGATCACATCAATTCAAGCGAGCAATGCTTTTTTTTCCATGAAATTGGATCAAGGTTGCAACAAGTAACTTGCAGCTATGTAAAAGGAGAATTGTATCCATTTCTACTAAAATTTGCAGTTATTGGAAGGAATATTTTCTTGCATAGGTTAAAGCAAAGGGGATTCTTAGTTGTAGGAGTAACCACACCAACTTAAGGGAGGATGGGAGGATGTTAGCTATCAAAGGGAAAATAATACAATAGTTCTTGCATAATCAAAAGGAATATCACAGATCCGAGTAATGGACATCGTGAACCAATTTAGGAAAAAATATCCAAGGTCAGATATGTAGGAATATCAAATATTATTAAATCCTAGGTGAGGGAAAGGTTTTGACATGTCTAGAACTATCAGAAACGACCTCTGAGCACACAAAAGATACCTATCCATATATTAGAGTGGATATTTCTGGATCCAGATGCAAGAAAATATATGACAAGGTAGGAGAAATTTAGCAAAGAGTATACTAGAGAGTTTTGACAGTAGAAGTAATAGTTAAAATCCCACTCTAATGCCATCATTAAAATTCACTCACAAATGCAAGGGAGGTTGATAAACATGAGATAATATATTCATTCATATGATACACAAAAATACAAATTTTTATGACTGTTGGTTTTATCTTTCAATAGGGCTTTTGGAATCAACATGACCCTTCATGTTCACTTGTGAACATGTTGCTTTTCACCTTCCTCATAAGCGAATAATCCAACTTGCATGATTATTTTTCCTAAAAATAAAATTATGATCATATTTGTGGTCTATGCAAGAAATATTTCGGAGGGATTTCCAAATAAGGAATGCAAGGACTATATCCACTAGAATTATGAAATTAAACACAAAAGGACTCGCCCATGTAGAAACAGGTAATTTGTTGGATAATTTAAAGTATGATATTCTTAGGTCACCAGCGACATAATTTGATATCTCACAAGTAAATCAGAATCACATAGATGTTGAGAAAATGCTATCCATATTTTGTCCAAAGTATAGACAAAAGTACCCTTTGAGGGAATTCTCGCACAATCCATTGAAATATGTATTATATGCAAACAAAATAATCCTACTAATTCATGTCCCTTACTATCAAGACTAAAGGAAATATACCAAGGATTGGAGGAAGAAAAAGAGTAAACATGTTTCATTGCTCCAAATAAACCTTCACAACCACGACTAGCACATATAAATAAAAAAAACTTTCTCATTTTTTCAATAATTATTGGACTAATCAACAATTATCTCCTCAAAAAATGAAATATCCTTCCCAACCACAGTGTTCCCCCATACCTTGGCCAAAATGGACACCTCAACCAACACAAGCTTATCAATGGCCACAAGGATGGCGAGGATTTGCCACTGGGAACCACTGATTTCCAACCCAACAATCCTAATTGCCTCAACAATAGCCATTACAAGTGTTTGCAAATAAGCATAAATGTAATCATCCTCTGGATCTGCAACTACCTACACAACCCAATCCCAATCCTATCAACAATAATGTAATCCAACAGAATTACATTGCTAAATAATCTAATTACACTGCATATTTTATTTCACCTGTAGAATGTCAAAAAATGCTTAATCAAAGGATTCCTCAAATTATTACAAAGAATGATGAAGTTGAAGTACAACAATCAAAATCAAATTATTTTGAAAAGAAATTTGGATATCAATTCCTTGACACACCACAACCTAATATTCCCAAAAGTTCAAACTAGCCACAAAGTATAGGGGTTGCCTCACTTCCTCCATATCCAAAAAGGTTAATCCTAGCCAAAACCATTTGCTCAACCCGAGTTTAACCTATTAGGGGAATTGTTGATTGTGTGTGTTAAAATTCCACCACTAAATCAATCAATCATATTCTGATATATGCCAAGGCCATCAAAGAAATATGCATTAGGAAGCCTAGTAAGAAACCAAAGGATCCTCCAAGTATCCATGTGGTGGGACAATTAGAAAATTTAATGCTTGAAGAAACCCTTACTACCAAATATGATAATTCTAATTCTCTAATAGTTAATGTCCAAATCAATGAAATGTGTATTCCAAACATGCTGGTTGATCTAGCTATTACCATTAATGTGATGACTAAGGAAACGATGGAGATGCTTGGAATAAGAAATATTAGACAAACTCCTAAAATTTTAGAACTAGTAGATTGATTTATTGTTAAACTAGAAGGAACTTTAGAAGATGTAGTTGTCTCTATGGATTCATGGAAGTATCATATTAATTTCCTAGTCCCACAACCAAAATCTCATGTTAGAGATCATCTTTTGATCTTGGGATGGTTGTGGTTAGCCATTGTTGATGCATACATTAGCTACAAAATTGGAAACATGACAATATCTCATAGTGATTCCATGAATATATTTATCATATATCTCCTTGCCAGGCCTAGTGTAGATCATGAAAACCCCAAGTGGGTAGAAGATGAAAGTGGTGAAAATGGGAGTATTCAACAATTAATTCCAATAAATAAGTCATTTTTCTTAAGGATGAACTGGAGGGTGATGCAATTAATTGCTTTATTAACAACCCTCCTTCCATCACTAAACCAATATTTTTATTCTCGAACTTCATAATGAGAACCTCCACTCAAGAATATTCTATGACAAATTTATCCCTAGATCTTGCGCCCATGTCTTTTGGACATAATTCCAACCCTATTAGAATTTCAGTAAAAAATGACCTAGGAAAATACCTTGAATATTAATCCATATTTTTCCCCTCTATTTACCAAGCAATTTCTTCATCTCTTGAAAGATAAAAAAGATGCGTTCACATGGGAGTACTGAGACATGAAGGGCATTCACATTGATCTAAGCACACACCATATTTATATCAACGATGATTGTCATCCTGTAGGACAATCTCAATGCCATGTGAACCTAGCCTTAAGATACATAGTTAAGGAGTAGCTACAAAAATTTCTTAGTGCAAACTTTATCTACCCTATTTCCGACATGAAGGGTATTCACCCTTATCTATGCACATACCATATTTATATCAAGGATGATTGTCGACCTATCTAACCACCTCAACACCATATTAACCTAGCCTTAAGGGGCATAGTCAAGTATGAACTACAAAAATTGTTGAGTACAAGATTTATCTACCCTATTTCCAACAGCTAGTGGGTTTCTCCTCTCATGACAATAACCAAGAAAAATGGAAAATGGAAAATCTATATTGACTAGAGGGAGCTAAACAAGGCTATGCACAAGAACCATTTTCCTTTGTCTTTCAATGGCCAAGTTATTGGAACCTTAATAGGGAAGGATTTTTCTCCTTTCTTGAAAGATTTAGCAGGTATAACCAGTTCTATATTTCCCTTGATGATCAGGACAACACTACCTTCACTTGCCCCTTAGGGACACATGCTTACAAAGTCTTGCCTTTTGGGCTATGTAATGCACCAACCACCTCCAATGGGTGTGCACAATATCTTTTTCTGGATCTAAATCCATATATAATATATAGAAAATATATAATAATAAGCTTATAATTTGTGGTAACACATTTGATAAGCTTAAGAAAAAACAGAAAAGTTCTTAAGAAAATCAAAACCATCTAAATCGTCTAATTTGTATGAAAATGCCAAATTTTGCTCACAAAAGGTATAGTTCTCTGTCATCACATTTCTTCGACATGAAATAAAGTGGGTCAAACAAAGAACAAGAGGGTCTTAACTCTTCCTAGTCCAAAAATGCAAAATGATGTACATATATTTTTAGGGCATGCTAGTTATTATTGTCATTTTATTGAAAATTTTACTAAGATAGCATCTCCTTTATTTTCATTGCTTTCTAAAGATGTGCAAGTTTTTGGACTAATGAGTGTCAATATTCTTTTGAAATCCTAAAACAATGTCTCTCCGAGGCTCATTTTTTTCGAGGAACCAATTGGTCCATACCATTTCATATCTCCATGAACACCTCAAACACAACAATTGGAGCAATGTTGGTTAAAAAACGAAGGGAAACCTCATGCTAATTATTTCATCAGCAAGAACCTGACTCATACAAAATGATATTATACAACAACAACAAAAAAAATATATCGTGGTAATTTATTCTATGAATAAGTTTTGGATTTATATAGCTATCATATTTTTATACACGAAGATCATTCCACCATTTGACAATGAATGAAAAGGCCTATTAATAATGGTAGAATATCAAGAATTCGATGTCATCATTATTGATTTCCTTTCTAGACTTACCAATGATGGCGACAAATTACCTGTTAAAGATAGCTTTCCTAACTAACATTTATTCGCAATATCTACTCACACACCTTGGTATGTAGATATTTCTAATTACTTGGCTACGGGAGAACACAATACATCATCAGGGAAAGTGCTAATTATTCCAATAGAAAACTCCTTTCTCTTCTACACAAGGTCGGATCTTGCAATTCAATGTTATATAAAAAAGGACAAAATTCATGACATCCTTAAAGGTTGTCACAAAGAGTTTTGTGGTGGACACTTCGTCGATAATAGGATGGCTCACAAAGTGCTTGATATAGGCTATTGTATGTGTTTCGAGAAGCAAAAAGGTATGCACAAAGTTGTGATAGATGTCAAAAAATGGACCAACCAACCTGATCTAATGAGATGTCGCTACACCCTTAGCTTGCTATTGAACCCTTTGAGAAATGGACCTTAGAATTTGTGGGACCTATCAATCCCTTGTTGCACCAAACAATCCACATCTTGGTTTGCATTAATTGTGTCACCAAATGCGTGGAGGCCAAAGCACTTCAAAGCACCACTAACCTATATGTGATAGATTTTCTTCATGAAGAAATATTTATTCATTTTGGGATACCCTGTCAGAGAATCATCAATGGAGCATCTTAGCTTATTTCACAATTGATCCAAGGCTGTACCAAAAAGTATAAAATTTAGCACAAGATTTCAACACCTTACTATTAGAAAACCAATCTAAAAGTGGAAGGTACCAACAAAATGATAAAATCCATTCTCATGACGATTGCAACACTTCACTGCCAAGATTGGGTCAATAAACTCCTAGAATCTCTTTGGGCATACAAAAGAACATGGAGAAACACCACAAACTTCACTCCTTATGAGTTTTTCTATGGTAAGAATGCTACTTTTTCAATTCGATTTGAGCTTCAAACACTGACAACTAATTTGCAAGTGTATTTGAATCTTACCACAATAAAACATCATATGGATTAATTGAATGAGTGTGACGAGCTTAATTAAGTTGTTTTTCATCAAACATATGTTTTTCAATAGTAACACAAAATACGACATGACAATTTATAAAAAAGAAGACATGAAGACATTCCAAAAAACCGATTGAGCCCTATTATACAACTCTAGATTATGGGACTTCAAAGGAAAGTTTTGTACCCAATGGATAGGACCCTACAAAAATAATATTATGAATGATAATGGGTATTCGAAAATGTGCACCATCGACAAGGCATGAACTTCCTTGATGGCTAATCGACATGACATGAGGTTCTAAAGGAAACCCTAATCCAAATAAGACTCCTTGCAGAATATTCAAACTTGCTAGTGCAGTAAAGATCTTGATATTTTTGATGCGATGGAAACCCCATTGGAATCCACACCATGATTTTATTTTATTTATTTTTTATTTTATTTATTTTATTTTTAATTTTATTTTAAAAAATTTTTTTTAAGTATGAAGAAAAAAAATAATAATAATGTAATGTTAAAATCCCTGGGCATAGTTGGATATATATCATTCAAAATGATATTAGGTGGAGATATCTAAATTTTGATAAGATAAAAAAGGAGGTCAAATATAATATATATATAGTATATATATATATATATATATATATATATAGTATATATATAATATATTATAATATATAATATTTTTAATTATTATTTATTATTTATTCTAATTGACTTTACCTATTCATGCTACAGATCTACTTTGGTGAATTGTTGCAACTCCAACTAGTCTACCAGTGTTGCAACTCCAAAAATTCCGCCATTACTACAACTCCAACCAATTTACCAATACTACAAATTTGGATAGTATATTAGTGATACAACTCTAGACAATTTTCTATTACTACAACTCTGAATAGTCTTTCGTTCCTACAACTCTATCTAGTCTACTAGTGTTGTAACTTCGAACAATCTACCATTGCTGCAACTCTAGCCACCTCCATCACTTCAATTCTGACAACTACAACTATGGGCACTCTGACTTGACATTGGAAAATTTATTGCAACTCCATTGGTTAATGCAGTTATTTGCACTTTTAGCCTATTTTTGCAACTCCGTGTATATCTTGTTGTCATAAACCATTTATCTCCACACACATCATGTATTATTATTTACACACATAGGTAAGTGTGATAAGGTACAATTCTCCATTCACTTGCATCTTCCATTAAGTTATATGACTTATTGGACAATACAACTATCTAATCATCGCATTCCAACATAATTCGCCGAGAATGACTAATATTTTCAATTGGGAGAGAGTCATTACTCTTACTTCTACATTAGCTATTTCAATCACCTCCTTGTAGTAATTACCGCCATCTTCCCACTTTATGAAATTGTAACTACACCATGCATAATGACAGACTTAATTGATGGATTTGTTTCTAGTTCGAGTAATAAAAGTCATCCCTCCTAAATCAATGATGTTTTCTTTTCCTTTCCTTTCCATTCTTGACTTGGCAAGCAGAGTCACCATTTTTCCCACTACAACTTGAAGAAGTGTTTTGTGTCCCTTGTTGCACTTAATCAATCACTGCTCTTGTTATAAAAATCACCATCATTGGTTTCGTTGTTAGTAGTGAACCCTTAACCTTGACACAACTATAGGTTAACCCTTATCCTTAACCTATAGGGTTAACCTTATCTTATAGAATTCCCTATCACTATCCTTTAATGTTTTCCTACGAATGTGAATTTATAAAATTAAATAAATTAAAAAAAAATCCACAAATGTAATCCTTAAAATAACTAATATTCACATTGGTCCCATTAATAAAACCCACCCATGCAATAAGTAAAGACCACACTTATTTAAATATATTATTTATGATTGCAAATATAGACAACTTTTTAACTTATGAACATAAATAGATCAACATTACTATCTTTAATTCAAGTTAATTAAAAAAAATTAATTGATTTCATAAATCTTTTACACATACACATAATTACAATGAAGGTGTTTCCTCTACTGGGTTGGGCTAAGAAAACACTATTCATCCCAGCCAATCCTAGCGCCCCATTTTTCTCCTCCTCCGTTGAGTGAAAATCTGACACATGGAAAGGGTTTTGTACGATCCATATCTCCTTGCTACTCCATTGCGTGTCACTAGCCACTTTGCCTGGTACAGGGTTCAAATCTCCACTAGAGTCGAGAAATGGACCCGCCCTCACCTTTATTTTCCTGATCCTCATCATGGAATTCCGCTCTTTTGTGACTATGTTTCTATCAATTAAAAGCTAATTTGTGTTATGTGACATAGGGGTCATTCTAGTGAACCTTTGCATAGAAAGCTCAACTACCATATTAATTCTTTTCAAGTTCTCGTTCATTGATTGGAGTACTAGATCTATAATTTTTTTGTGTCATCCCTGATCCCTACTTATGTGTCTAAACCAAGGCACTAGATGAACCTTATCTTCAAATCATCCAAGGCCTTCTGGACTATTATCAACTCCATAGGCATAAATCCAAAACTGTAAACGTTTGATTTCGTAGTTCCACGTCCAAAAATTATGATTCTCTCTTGCATACTCTGCCTTGGCCTCCACGATATTTGGTTTCTAAAATTCAGATTCTCTTTACTACTCGAACTAAATATTTGATTCAATAAATTCATCAAAAAGTCAACAAAACTAACAAAAAAAGCAAATAAACCATGGAAACTTAGTTTGAATGATAGTGAACAAGGGAAACGATAACTGAAAATGATAGAGAATGATTTTCAAAATTATAAAATATGCCTTTATCTAAGCATGCACGGAAAAGAAAAATATCCTTTTATCTAAAGTAATGAAAATGAAAACAAGTGCAAACCTACTTCCAAGAAAGTTCTCTTGTGAGACGGAAGTTGCCTTTATTATCTTCACATGCAATCAAATAGCTTGGAATCACACTTGAGAGACTGTTGTAGTCTTCAATATTAATTAGATCAACTTCTTGAATGCTCCCTACAAACATTCCTCTAAGGGCCTTCACGAAGATTTCATAACGCAAGTGTTCTTCAAGGAAAACTGTGTGGCAACATATGAAGAACGTTATCATTAATCTGCTTCTATCATGAAAATAAAGTAGAGTTTTTATCGACATATAAAAGCGTCACACTGAATGCAAAATTTGAACTATAATAGAAAGACTTCAAAACTATGAATTTAATAATGATCAATTTCATAATGCATATCAAAGGAGGGCAAGTGAAAACCCAAACAAATTAAAAAATGTGTTGGGTATAAATTCTTACCTAAACACACCTTTCAGAGACCACAAAATGACCTTAATTAATGTGGTGTACACCCTTTCCATCTCAAAACTCGTGAAATCCAATACTAGACTCAAGCTACGGTCAAAAGGATATTTTTTCGTCACCTTTCTTACAATCCAAATTGTTATTACCAATTTCCATCTATTGCCTTTGAATTGTAGAAACTCTTCTATTACTAGGTCTTAAGATATGAGGCCAGTGTAGGCATTTTTCATTGTGGGGTTGAATTTACGGGAGAAAACCACTAAAAAGGCAAGAATGAATAGTGCTCTTCCAAGGGTTGTCAAGTCACAAACTATCGTGGGCTCTGGGAAGGTGAAACTCCTTGCAATTGAAATTGCTCCACCACTAAGATTGGATATTCGTGCACTCAAGGATTATATAATTTATATTTCATAGTCGTGCAAATTGAACGAGTTTTGCAACAACGAGAATATTTCACAACTTTTAAAATGTCACTTGCCAGGTAGTTCCTGTGGCTTTTACACTTGCTTTGGCTTTTATGCCATCATTTGTCCTCTACTTAACTTTTTAAGACATCTCTTATCATAAAACCCTTTCTTTGTGCCACTATTGTATGCATAAGGTATACATTATGCCTCCATTTTCTCAGCGAAATTGTCCAATTTATGCATGCCCTCTAAAACCCTAAAAAAATTCAATAACATTAAGTTGTATTCTTCTCCCCATAGATACTATGGGGAGGGGTGTTGAACCAGAATATGCTCCTTTGTTTTCAACTAGGTCATCTTCTCTATCAATGCTGTTTACAATTTCGTTCAAATATTTATTTATTTATTAATTTCCACCCTCTAGAATTTCTCCTAATACCATTAGATGGAGAAGAGACATAAGAAGATGATTGGACTTCCTAAAGGTGTTTGGTTTGTTGGAATGATCTACATTTGAAATCTATGCTTTGATAATCTAACAATTGGGTAAAAGTGAGATTATCCCATTCTATGAGCATCTTATTGGGTAAACAATGATTGAGGTCCACATTAATATGAGCAAAGGTGACAAGACCTTGTGAAATACAATCTCCATATATTCTAACAAAGTAACTTAGGGAGTTTCTAATAACTTAGTAAATGTCAAATACCACAAGTGCAGAGGAAGATTTGGAAGTCTTGCATACACTGGAGTTGTTGTGATAATGATGGAAGTTGGTCAAATTTTAGGAACCATAGTTGAAAGGAGAGGCTTGCTTTGCCCCAAAACTAAGGTCCTTCAATGAACACTTTTTGAAGATCCTTCACAGTTTTAAAAATTGCAATTAAAAAAACCGATGGACTAGAGGAGGAGATTGTAGTTAGGACTCTTGGTTGATTCAACCACCCATAAAGTGCTAACACAAATTTCCAAATCCTAATAAAATCTTAACGACCTAGTGTTCATTGCATCCTTTAAGGAATAGGGTTGGGAAGTGGAAGGCACATTGGCACCAATGGCTCATCCAAAAGGCTTAAGATCAAATGTAATATAGCATCCTTGTTGACGACATAATATGTTATAAGAAAACCTTCGATGAATTTACTTCCCACATGTAGAAACTTTTAATGGTTTGGTGGGATACACTTAGCTACTTACATTGGAAAGTTTGGAAAACCTTATGCACATGCATTCAACAATGGGTTATGCTCGTAGCGAGATGAACTTCCCAAATATTTTATTCCTTCAGTGTACCTTTCCACCTTTAGGGGAAATTGCTAATATTACTATTTTTATGGCAAGTTGATTAAAGAACCTATCTTTAATCTTTTTTTGAATAAACTATATCCAGTTGTTAGTCTTATTATTATAAAAATAACAGGAGGAATAGTTGCGACGCAACATAGTCCCTGCTTCTACCGCTAAGCTAAGTTCCACACAATAGGCTATAAGCTCTGCACAATGAGCTAAGTTCCACAAAATAGGCTAACTTCTAATAAAATAAATAGTTCTGCACAATGAGCTAAGTTCCAAACAATAGGCTATAAGCTTCGCACAATGAATTAAGTTCCACACAATAGGTTAAGTTTCTCGCTTCCACACAATAGGCTAAGTCTTTCACAAAAAAATTATTAGTTGTTTTCTCATTAATGATGTATCTGCTTTCCAATAATAAAATAAAATAAAAACAATATTAATAAAATAATATTATAGCTTATTGTGCAAAACTTAGCTCATTGTGTGGAGCTCTGTTATTGAAATGTGTGTGTGGGGTTGTGGGCTATAAGTCTCACATTTATCGAGCACAATGTTTTCTTGATAATGATATATCTGCACATTCCTACTTATGGTTTATATGAATATGACACTTTGTACAAAAGTGAGAGCATTTTTTTTTAATAGTAATATTTGTGCTTTTGTTTTGTGAAAAAACTACGCATATAAAATAATTATCCAAAGTAGAAAGCATTAATGCCAGAGAATTAATAGCTATAATTAAATGCACAATAGTATATTAATAATCAAGTTAATAATAGTTAAATGTAATAGCTATTGTAGTGCGGAGCACGGATGGAATTTGACGGGCAAATTGCCTGTCATGGGTTGATTTGCCTGTCAACTACAGGTAAGAAAATTGCAAAATCGTCAATTTGTTTTTGTTGAAACTGTGAATACTGGTGTGGTGGTGTGGAGGTGCGAAAACCGTCAAATTTGACGAGTGTGTAGGTTTTGAAATTCCAAACCTGGTGCGGAGTTTAACTTATTAATCATTGACTATCAATAAAAAAATGTTAATAGTTACAGTATTATAATAGTTGTCCATGTAAAATAATTATCAAAGGAAAGCATTAATGAGGAGAATTAATAGCTATAATCAAATGCACAACAGTGTATTAATAATAGTTAAATATAATAGCTATTGTAGTGTGGAGTTTAACTAATTAATTATTAACTATTAATGAAAATAGTTAATCATTATAGTATTATAGGTTAGTAGGTTCCTTGGAATAGCTATAGTATTATAAAATGTAATAGTTTCCGGAAACTATTGTTGTTGTTTAATTATTAAAATTATTAATAGTTATAGTTCATTTTGCTATCACCATCATGTTGTTATCATTTAACTTCAAACAACTAATTAATTAATAGCTATTAGCTATTCTTTACGTTTCTTTACGTTTTAATGTTTTATGCAGAGATTTTTGCTTTCATTTTCATTATGTGGAGGCACTACTAAAATTATTGAAATCGAAATAACCAATTTGGCTTAAGAATGTGTGTTGGCATTGAAAAGGGGCGTAGAGTGCAGAGATGTTTGCCTTCATTTTCATTTTGCCGAGGCCATTAAAACCATTGAAATCAAAATAACTAATTTAAAAAGTTAAATGGCCGAAAAGTGTGTGTTGGCATTGAAAAGGGGCATAGAGTTAGCAATGTGGAACATTGATTGTGACAATCGTTAGCAGTGTGGAACATTGATTGTGACAATCTGTGCGGAGCATTGATTGTGCAAATCTTTTTGCACACGGAAAGCTCCGCACAAGAGAGCACACGGAAAGCTCCGCACAAGAGATAGTTTGTCGCTATTTTATAAAAAACAGAAAACATTCATGTGATAGAATTAATAGCTATAATTAAATGCACAATAATCTATTAATAGTCAAGTTAATAATAGTTAAATGTAATAGTTATTGTATGGAGAGTTTAATTTATTAATTATTAACTATTAATGAATATATAGTTTTTTTATGTTTTCAAAATTAAAAAAACAATTAAGTTTAATAATTTGAATATATAGTTTAATTATTAAAAAACATCATAGAGAAATGATTGTTCATGTTAAGCATAGGCATAATAAAGGATAAGATATTATTTGCAGTAGTAGTGTGGAGAAATGTGTTTTCTCTCCATTCGTTGTGCAATTAAGTTTTTAATAATTTGAATATATAGATTAAAGTTGGATTGAATTACAATTACAATTTTAATAATTTGAATATATAGTTTTATTTATGTTTTAGAAATTAAAAAACATCATAAATGATTTAAAATTTGCATATAATGTTTAAAGCTGGATTGAGTTACAATTAAGTTTTTACTAATTTGAATATATATTTTTATTCGTGTAAATTAAAAAACATCATAAAGTTTCTAGCTTCTGCACAATAAGCTTAAGTTTTGTTTTTAGCACAAAAGTTATTAGTTGTTTTCTTGGTAATGATGTATTTGTTTTCCAATAATAAAATAAAATAAAAACAATATTAATAAACTAGTATTATAGCTTATTGTGTAGAACTTAGCTCATTGTGCGGAGCTCTGCTATTGAAATGTGTTGGACCATGGGCTCATGGGGACTTCACTAGGGGAGCAATAACATACTAGGTGCATTCATATTGGGGGATATATATTGAGGAAAAAGTGACTTAATATATTGAGAGATATATAGGAGTGACTTAATATATTGGGGGATCTATAGAGGGTAAAGAGTTTTTATATTGGTAAATGGAGCTCAAAGTTAATGAAAATATATAAAGGGGTATAAAAAATGTTAATGAAAAAATGGATACCTAGTAACAATATCTAGTGAAAGTAGGGGAGTTTAATTTGGGAAGGTGTATTGAGTTCTTATTGGTAGGGGTTAAATAATGTGATTTTTAGAGGTATTTTCCAATATGTAGTAAAATTAATGGTATTGTTTAGTATGTCATGAACACAAGTGATATGTTAGAAGTTCGTTGAGTGAAGCCCTGTGCATGGGCTATAAGTCTCACATTTATCGAGTACAATATTATTGTTTTCCAATAACAAAATAAAATAAATAGCTTTGCACAATCCAACTTATGCTTTATATGAATAGGGAATTTTTGTGTCGAAAAGTAAACATTTTTGTTTAATAGTAATATTTGTGTTTTCATTGTGCAGAAAAGTTGTCCATGTAAAATAATTATTGAAAGTAGAAAACATTAATGATAGCTATAATTAAATGCACAATAGTCTATTAATAGTCAAGTTAATAATAGTTATTGCACTGTGGATTTTAACTCATTAATTATTAACTGTTAATAAAAAAAAATAGTAATAGTATAAGAATAGTTGTCCATGCAAAATAATTATGAAAATAAAGTATTAATGATGGAGAATTAATAGCTATAATCAAATGCACAATAGTTTATTAATAATGGTTAAATGTAATAGCTATTGCATTGATTTTAACTCATTAATTATTAACTACTAATAAAAATAGTTAATCTCTATAGTATAATAGGTTCATTTTTCTATTACTATTGTGATGCTATTATTTATAGATTCATAATTAACTCCATAAAAATATTTTTAAGAAGAGTTTCAACGTATTTTTTCCCATTTTTATCCTATATCCTCTCCATCCCTCCTAGGTTTCTCCTTTGGTTAATTTTTGGTAATGTTCTTGACCTTGTTTTTAATTTTTGACTCTCGTTCTAATATTTTTATTAATAATATCTTAATATTATCATCCCTAAATCTATACCTAAATCTATAGATAACTCTCTTATAATTTTTGACTTATTTCTACCTTACCTTAATCCAAAATTATTCTTATTTATTATTTATTTTAACTAACAATTAAATAAATATTTTTAACTAAATTAAAATAATTTATTAATTCTATTAATAAATTTTATTATTTCCAAAAATAAATAAATTACCCTTACTTGACTTAGATTGACTATATATTTTCCCTATAAATTTAAATATTTAAATAAATAAAAGGATTAAAAAAAAGTAATAACCAAATAATATTTTTAATAAAATTTAGGATATTCCTTTACTTAACATTGAACTAAATAATAAATTAATTTATAAATGAAATAGTATTAAATTTAAATATATAATATATTATATATATAAATTATTGAATTTAAAAATAAAATTAAATAATACAAGATTTAATGATTTAATATTTTATATAAATTAGTTGAATATTATTAGAATAAATGAGTTACTTTGATATCTTATCATATTAATATGACCATAATTAATATTATTATATAATTTAATAGTTTTTATATAGCTATTAATGGTCCCATTTAGCCGTTTGGAAGATCTTCTCTCCCTATTTAACTCGGAGCTATGATCTGACTCCTCAACTTGCCCTGACGAGAACCACACTAGTTGGTTCGAAACGCGCAGACAAAGTTTTTCTACATGTGATTTACGCTGAAACTCTTCTTCAAAACATTATGGATCACAGAAGCCTCAATTCAATAATTGATTCCATAAAACTAATTAATTAATAGCTATTAATTATTCTTTATGCTTTCATTTATATTTTTATTGTTCATGTTTTGTGCATAGATTTTTTCTTTCATTTTCATTATGGGGAGGCACTGCTAAAACGATTGAAATCGAAATAACCAATTTAAAAATAGAGATAACAATGTGCGGAACATTGCTTGTGCAAAACTTTTCGCACACAGAAAACTCAACACAAGAGGTAGGTGTGGAGCATTGCTTGTGCCAACCAATTTAAAAATAGAGATAGCAATGTGCGGAGCATTGCTTTTGCAAAACTTTCCGCACACAAAAAGCTCTGCACAAGAGGTAGTTTGTAGCTACTTTATCAAAAGCAAAAAACACTAATACAATTAATAGCCATAATTAAATATAAAATAGTCTATTGATAGTAAAGTTAATAATAGTTAAATGTAATAGCTATTGCAGTGCGGATTTTAACTCATTAATTATTAACTATTAATGAATTAAACTTAGCACTGCAATAGCTATTACATTTAATATTATTAATTTGACTATTAATAAACTATTGTGCATTTAATTATAGGTATTAATTTTCAGGCATTAATATTTTTTGCTTTTGATAATTATTTTACATGGACAATTTTTTTGCACAACGAAAATACAAAGGAGTTGTCTTTAGTGCGACTTTTTGGACTTTCCGTTGTTGGAATCCGGGGAAAAAATTGAGGTTAAATTTTGATTTGTGCTAAAAATTGAGGTTAAATCTTGATTTGTGTTATTTAAACTGGTTTTTGAACTGCATATTTGGATTCAACACCCTGAAAAATGCTAGGACGATTTGATTATGTAGGGATTACCCATCAAGCTTGTGATTTCAATAAATTTCTCCCGAATATTAGAGAAATTTGATCGGAAAAACCCACTGGAAAAGCTTCCAAAAAGTCCACTAAAGACAATTCCAAATACAAATATTACTATTAAACAAAAATGTTCACATTTTCATTAATAGTTAATAATTAATGACACTACAATAGTTATTACATTTAACTATTATTAACTTGACTATCAATAGACTATTACACATTTAATTATAGCTATTAATTATTAATAAAAAAATATATTAATAACTATAGTATTATAAAAGTTGTCCATGTAAAATAATTATAAAAAGCATTAATGACAAATAATTAATAACTATAATTAAATGTACAATAGTCGATTAATAGTCAAGTTAATAATATAGTTAAATGTAATAGCAGTGTGGAGTTTAACTCATTAATTATTAACTATTAATGAAAATAGTTAAGCATTATAGTATGGTGCCGTCTAACTTACTAAATAGTTTTTTCACCAGAATTCACCAAAATCCCGTTGAATTGGATTCAACACCAAAAATCCTGGGCACTGGAATTTTGCAGATTAAACAATTTAAAAAATCTCTGTCAGATTTTGATTAAAATTAACGAGAATTGTTGTTTAATTTTAATAATTATTAATAGTTGTAGTTCATTTTGCTATTCATTTTTTTTATTATTATTGTGTTGTTATCATTTATAGCTTCATAATTACTCCAAACAATTAATTTATTAATAGTTATTAGCTATTCTTTATGCTTTCATTTATATTATCATCATTAATGCTTTGTGTTTTGCTTTCATTTTCATTGTGTGGAGGCACTGCTAAAACAATTGAAATTGAAATAAATAATTTAAAAAGTGAAACACGTCAAGCATAGGCATCTCTCATCTTTCTATCTCTCTACACACTGAAAGCTCTCCGCACAAGCTTCAACAATAGTTTAATTGACATGAAGTGTTCTATGAATTTTTCGAGAAGTGGTATGTTTTTGTCAATTGGGATAGTCCTAGAGATGTTAATAGTGCAGAGAAGTTGAATGTATGTATAGAAAAATGTGTTTTCTCCTCGTTCCTGCACAACCATTCACTCATTTTATGCAATTACGTTTTTAATAATTTGAATATATAATTTAAAGTTGGATTGAGTTACAATTATTTTTTTAATAATTTGAATATATAGCTTTCTTCGTGTTTTCTAAATTAAAAATCATAAATGAACAAGTTTTTACGTCAAATCATAAATTTCAGAAGGCTACAGGACTTTGTATTAATGAAGATAAATAATCTTTTTACATGAAGGATATAAACTCTGAGATGGCTATGTATCTCTGCAATCTTTTTCATATTCAAAGGTCTCCCCTCCATGAGGGTTTGAAATACCTTGGCTTTCATCTCAAGCCTGTCGGTTACTCCCCAGCAGATTGGTCTTGGATTCATGAAAGATTCATCAAACGTATTGCGGGTTGGGAATACAAAGGCCTCTCTTTGGTAGGTAGATATATATTATCTCAATCGGTCTTGGTTCAGATATTAATATACTGGGAACATGTTTTTTATATCCCTGCTAAGATCATCCAGAAATTGAATCGGAGCGTGGAAAATTTCATTTGGGCTGCTAACAGGCATCATAGAAAATTCCATCTGTGTAAGATTGTGAACCTTACTCGGCCTAAAGCCCTTGGGGGGTGGGGTATTATGAACATAAACATATTTAATTTTGCTCTATTTTCAAATCTCTATGGAAAGCAATTTTCGGGACCAACACTGGGAGTAACATAATCAAGGCTAAGTATTTGCATAACAAAGATATTCTTTTTTGGTATAGATTGGGTTCATTTGGCCCCCCTAAAGGCTCTGCCATTTGGCGTAGTTTACATAGGATAGAAGGCTTTTTTCTTAAGAATCTGGCATGGAATTTACAATCGGGCAGAAAGATCTTAATTGGTTTAGATCCATTAGTGGGTGAGCCTCCAGATTTCGATTTTCCACATCAACTACTTCTCCAGCTTCAGAATAGGGGTATATTTTATTGGGATCAGGTTATTGATAAATGGGTGGGCTCTGTTCCCATTTGGAAATCAGCTGAATTGATTGGACTGTATGGAACTCAGTCTTCTCAGTGGAACAAGATAATATCTTATATGCATCGTAGGGGTTTCTTCAAAATCGCGGAGGAAGATCATCTTTTATGGAATGGTTCTAAAGGGAGATCAACTGTTAGTGTTAAAGACGCCTATCTCATGTTTCAGATGGATTTCCCTACTCAAATAGACAATATTTTCCCTACTGTTTTCTGGAAAGCACACTGCCCTACTAAAGTGATATTATTTTCTTGGTTGGTCTTTAACAATAAGAATTTATCGTGGGACAATTTACAAAAAAGAAACTGGCAAGGGCCAGCTATTTGTCCCTTATGCAAAGAAAATGAGAAAACAAACCATCATATATTTTTAGTCTGTCCTCTTGCTATTACGATATGGAAAATAATGGCTGATCTTTTCGGACTGAATAGGATATCATTCTCATCTATTAGAGAGGCTTATCAATGGTGGAGCAAAATGAGACCGGATGGGAGACCTATCCTCTTGATCACTATTTGGTCCATATGGAAATGGAGAAACAGGGTTATGTTTCAAGATAGGAAGGTGATTTTTGCTCTTATTTTAGACTCTAGCATATCTCACCTTCCTTCAAGCATGGATCCGCAGAATCACCATCCTGCCAAGGATCATATAGGTCGCTCTATGGACCTTTCCGTTCTTCCCCGTGCATATTTTGATGGGGCTGCCTCGAATGGAATTTGTGCTTGCGGAGTTTATATTATTCCATGCGTGGATCAATGTATCAAAATCATATGGAATGGTGGCAAGGGATCAAACAACAAAGCAGAAGCTATGGCATTAGCTAGTCTTCTATGTTTTTGTGACTTCCTTGGTATTTCGGGTCTGCATATATTTGGTCACTCCAAACTGATCATTGATCATGTGAAATCTGTTCATCACATTCATAATATCAATCTCTTGGGGTGGCTCGAAAGAATTTTATCTATATGGCATGCTCACCATGATTACTCTATTCAACACATTAGAAGGTCTTACAACATGGAAGCAAATGCTCTGTCTAAAGAAGGTATTTCCTCTTCAAGTCAATACTGGCAGGTATACATCACGGTTGGAGGAATTCAATAAAATATTCAAGAGTTTCGCCTTCCTGGTACATAACAGGCATATTTCTCTCCACATTTCTGGTATGTTGAATGCTCCATATTAGGTACGTAGCTTATCCTGTAAATATATTTTCTTCTTGGCTCCATCATATTACTATCATCTTCTCCTATTCTCATGGTTTTATAATACAACACATCCTTAAAATATTTTGTAATATATAGAGACTGTACTCTGTCATATACTGATCTGATTGGGAGCTATATCATCCCACTGTCTTGCTTCTGGGATCTTATAAGTCATATCTCAAGATTCTTCATGAGTTGTTTGAGATCCCACATACTATCTATCATATGATGTATATTCTCAACTTATATGAATATAATACAACTTTTTTTTCTTACTGAAAAAAGTACTCTGGCATAACCATTCACTCATTGTGCAATTACCTTTTTAATCATTTGAATATATAGTTTAAAGTTGGATTGAGTTACAATTAAGTTTTTAATAATTTGAATATACAATTTTATTTATATTTTCAAAATTAAAAAAACAACATAAAGAACCAATAATTTGAATATATATTTTAAAGATTGAGTTCAACTATGTTTTTAATAATTTGAATATATAGTTTTACTTATGTTTTTGAAACTAAAAGACAATTACCTTTTTAATAATTTGAATATATAGTTTTATTCTTATTTTCGAAATTAAAAAATATTATAAAGGAATGATTTATCATGTCAAGCATAGGTATAATAAAGGATAAGATATAGTTTGTAATAGTAGTGCAGAGTTCAAGTTGATTGTGAGGAGAAATGTGTTTTCTCTACAATCCTGTACAACGGTGACTAGTGCAATTAATTTTTAATAATTTGAATATATAGTTTTTAATTGTAATGTGCAAGAAGCTAGTGTGCGGAAGTTTTTTGTTCCAAGTTAATAGTTTTTTGAAGGCTTCTAATTGTTAATGTTTCTTCACACAAGCTGGGGAGTTCCGAGAATGGTATTTTGCCAGGATGCAGAAGCTCTCTGATACTAGTTTGTGCGTAGTAGCAGTGTCACGGATAAAAGGGTGTCAGACCACGCACCGATGGGCTAGCCACTCAGAGAATTAGCTTTTTTTTAATGAATTGTCAGGGCCTGGTAAATATGGAAAATAAAACTCTCTCCACTAGGGAAATTATATCCTATCAAAGGGCTAGCCACTCAGAAAAATAGTTTTTTTTTAATGAATTGTCAAGGCGTGGTAAATACCGAAAATAAAACTCTCTCCACTAAGAGAATTATATTGGTGATCATATGTCTATGAAATATGTAAGCAAACAAATCTATCCAAAGAGATTATGCCCGAGAAAATTAAAACCTTAACCTTTCAATAACAAAGACACTTTAACGCGGAGTTCAACCAATTTAACTAACCGTCAAAACTAATAAATCTTTAATAATAATAATAATAAATGTATTTTACTACTTTTCAAAAATTATATAACATTATTTTCTTATATACATAAGCATATACATATGTTGTATTTTCTTTTAATTTATTAAAAATACATTTTTTCATATTTTGACGAGTTGTGTATTTATATAATTACATAATGCTTTTTAAAACATAAAATTAATAGCTTGATAAACAAAATATATGATAAAAATTTAAAATATTTTAATTGATGTGTTTATATATAATGTATCAGTCGATTGGGCATAATCATAGTATATTTTTTGAGGAATTCGGCATAATCATAAGATTGCCTTACGAAAATAAGTTGGAGAAAATAACGCGGATGAGAAACGAAGAATAAATTCATGATATACATTTTTTTTTAGTGTTTATTATGCGGCGCTCACCATATTCAATAGGTTATATGATTTTCTATACAAAATACATAGATAAATATGTTTTGCTAAATGTAGTAAATATGTATATGTTCATAGTGTTTTTCGTTTTCAAATCTTCAAAAATAATTTAATAACAAATCAATTTTGAGACATTATTCATATCTCAAAAGTAAAATTAGGAAAAAAAAATTAGGACATTTTGTTATTTTTCTTTTTATAAAAGTTAAGGATGGAAAGCATGAAAAATTATGGATCGATAATACTAAATATTTATATAATATATTGTGTTATTGTGTTCAGCCATTGGGTTGAGAAGTGCTCTCCAACCCAATATAGAATAAATATTGTCTTATCATGTAAATATTTTTGATTTGATCAAATTATATAAAAATAAAATTTAAATTATAATATTATAATATATATATAATTATATATAACATATTTTTATAATTTATATTAAAAAAAAAAGTTATAATTATAATATAACTAATAATTAAACAAGCTTAAATCTATCTTAAGTCTATATAAGTGTTAAAGATGGATGAAATCTGAGTTTGCAAACTCTTCTTTAAAGTAAAAAGAGATTTGATCCCTCTCTCTGAGCTCAGGAGTTAAGATGGATCTAACCTAATTAAGATAATAAATAATAGCAAAATAAAACAAATAATGATAAATAAATAAAGTAGAAATCTATAATCAATAAAAAGAAAGTAATTGTTTTGTTTATATTACCCTGAGCATGGATGATTTACAAATGAGGCAATTAATATGACCTTGGGATGATGGCATGTGATAATAATGGAAGGAGGTAGGCCACCTCCACCTGGAAACTTGTATGGCCACTTCGTCGACATGCAAAAGGAAAAGCATTTGGAAACTTAATGCCTACCATTGTAAGGCAAAGTTGGAGCGTGAAGATTAAGGGAGGTATGATGACGTAGTGGTTTGTATAGTCGAGGAAGAGGTTTGATCATCATGGTAGAATATAGATCACAAGAAGTTAATTATGCAGAGAAGTGGCAAGAAGGGGACCACTTTGTGAGCAAGGAGCACCTTCGACTACATATAAATTTGGAAACTCTTGTTCTTAGAAAAAGAAAAGGGACATGTATAAGCGTCAATGCTATGGGTGTTAGGAATATGGGCACTACAAAAGATATTATCCTAAGGTCAAGAAGGGCAACAAAAGAGGAAGAGAAGAAACCTCGATCGCCAAAGAAGTAGAGGACGCTGAAAAGAAGTCCAAGAAACAGGAAGTAAGAGATCTCTATTACTAAGATACTCTTCCTCACCTAAGTTCTTTTCAAATTTTCTAAGTATTCTATTGTAAGATATGGCTATCACGATTCACTAAATGGGATGCATCAAGGCATCATAGAAGCATTGAAAGCAAGAGCTCAAGACACCATCATAGAGAAGCATGAAAGAGGGTTTGGAAGTCAAGGATATAGCTCCTGGGAATCTCATTGGGAACATAAGTAGCAAGGTCATCTAGTACAAGGTTCATTATATATCCATCAAAAGGAAACATCTGTTAATGGGGATACTTTAGATCCTCAAAATTCTCTCATGGAATCTTCATTGAAAGTTTCACTGGTCATGAGGAAAAACAAGTGTTTCATCAAGAATTCCAATCTTGTGGAATTTATGGGATGATGGCATGACGACATAAAAGTGAAGCAGATCAAGGGATTGAAGCTCTTTCAACCAAGGAAGTTGTTGTAGGAAGTTTGGTTGACCCAAAGGAAAAATGAGGTATGTATTTTACATTTGATATTGTGGAAGGCATGTTATATGGTTGTAGACATCATGAACCAATGCTCTATCTTAAGGTCATGATCAAAAGAAAGGATATCCTCCCTCAAAGGGATGCAGGAATGCATGGGTCACACATTCACTTGATGAAATCAACATAATATGTCCTCATATAAAGTATGAGGTGGTTGACTATAATTGATGAACTTTGATTGGAAGCTCCTAGGAATGAAATGTGTGAAGAAAGGAAAGAATAGATAATGGGATATGCAACCATGGTAAAGGCAATCAACATCTAAAATACCAAGAAGATTTGACTAGGATATCTCCATGGAAGATATGAAGACTCTATTGGAGTCTAAAAAAGAATGAGACCCTTGACAATATATATCTTTGGGAGATGTGTCGGTATGTATGCAGGATGTTGATGAAAATCGAAAGATGTCATGATGAAAGACCATCACAAAGGTAATATTGATTTTAATATTCATTCCTTTATTTTTGAACAAATATTTGGATGGGTTTATGCAGGGTTGTTGAGGGAAGATCTATGGATATCTTCCACCACCGATGCACATGTAGTAGGATGAAATATTCTTAAGTAAACATGGCATGAAGAAAACAACATGGCATGAAGGAAGGCCATATATGGACTGATGGATCACTTTCCAATGATGACATGGCTGACTCATGAATGAAAGTGATGGATGGTCGGTGCCCTATGTAGAAGTCCCAAACATGAAGACTCCTAGATAATGAAAATAAGTTCATGACATTGTGAAGAGGCATTCTTCAAGCAGTTGGTTGTCCCATCATCTCCACCTGAGGAGTTGTTGTAGGTCCCTAATTAAGAGAGAGTCTGGAAACAAGTTTCTTACTTGGAACAAACTCCTAAGCCAAGAGGGATCTTAGGTACATTCATTTCGTAGGAATGAGTACATTCCTTTATTGGAATAGATATGTCCTCCCTAATTAAGAGGGAGAAATAGACACATCATTCTTGACTTCACTTAGGAAGACATAATGGAGGATTGGGTAAACATATGGCATTCCATGCTCTTTAAGGATGTATTAGGGCATACAAGATAAGAGTAGTCATTGAGGACAGATATTATTTGAGGGCTAGGAATCCAGGATAATAATAGTCTTGGTGGAACACAACCTGAGAACTAGAGTGGGGTATGTTCTGAGAGAGACAATGATGAAGGGTGTCATACATCATTGGTCTCGCCAGAATTGTGTTCAGATCTCATGGAGATATAGAGCTATTAGTCAAGGCCTTGCTATGTGACAATGCTAGTTGATATGATGCTAAACAGATGGGTTACCAATCTGACTCTTCTTATGAGAAATTCTTCAGACTGAGAATGGCCAAGTACCATTATGAATACCTCCCTAGGTAAGAGGGAGTGTTGAAAAGTAATTAGGTTCGGTCCTCATAATGACATATGTAATTGTGATTTTATGGAATTGATGAAAAGAAGAAAAATAAAAATTATTATTGTAATGTTTGTCTCATGGGTTTCATGAACAAGGAATTTTATTTTAGTGATGGCTCCCATTTTGAGCCTTTAGGATTTTTCATCTAGTCATAAAAGTCAAATTTGAGTCTATGTTATGTATGAAGGACCCTTCTTGGGCATATTACATTTTGTACAAGTCATTAAATAAGAATAATTAGCCCTCCAAGACCAAGCAAAGTCTCCTCCTCAAGTCGACTTCAAAAATAATAATAAAATCTCTACAAAAGACACGTCGGCTCATCCTCCTATCATGTCGGCTTATTATGATGACATATAACTATAAATAGGGTTGTTTTTACTCCATTAGAGCACAAAATTTTAAAGATAAATTCAGTAAAGGTCTGAAATTGTAGGGTTGCAGTAAGTAGTGTGAAGTCGCACAAAGGAAGCCTTTCTTCAAGCAAAGAAAGAAGGAATAAAAGACGAGTTGGTTTGGGTTGTTTAAGGGATGATATACATCATGTATGCAAGAAGAAGGATCATCTACTACAAGGAAAGCCGAGACCATATCAATCATCATAGAAGGACGATTCATGCAAAAGGTCAAGTCTAAAGTGCAAGCCGAAGTCTAGTAGAAGTAGTCTCCATCCTATACGAAGGAATCAAGGGTACTTCTCATGTGCCAAGGCTTCTAAAGAAACCGATAATTACAAATCTACAACCGGAGGTCAATAATCTGAAGTATAGCTGAAGTGTAGAGGAAGTAAATCTTTTGGACCGAGTGTTAACTTGAGCACAAAGGAGAAGCAGTGGAAGAGAAGCTTTATGTCTTGGTCTTGAAGAGACAAATAGGTCAAGGGTCTTGGTCTTGGTATTCGTCAATTGGAATCTCTATAAGAAGAAGAATTTGTTAAGGTTTTCCTCTCAAAGAGTGAGAGGTTTTGGCCCTCGCTGATAGCTTATATTCTATGTCTCTTGTCTCTTTATGGTTTATACATTGGTACCTGTTTAATGAAGAAGAACACTAATAACCTAAGTAAAAGTAGATCATAATCTAAAGAAGTAAAAAGTACTCACAAGCAGTAACTAATAGAAGAGAAATCACTTAATCTCTATGCCCTAGATTTCTCAACAATTTTTGCCCTAGAAAGGAGGCGAGTTACCTCAAGGAGCCGCATGAAGTGTATGGTCTGTCTTGAGCAGGGAAGAAAGGTGAGTTTATCTACCATAAGGAGGTCGAGCTTGCTCAAAAAGTGAGATTGAGTTTTTGTGTGATTCTTCCCTAGAAAGAGGTTTGTCCAAACTTGAAAGGAGGGAAAAATTCTATGCATTGAATTTTATTTTGTTCTATTCTATGAAAAAGAAGGGATTCAAGCCCAAAAATAAGGCTTGTTTGACCTCCATCTAAGTTGCCAAAGTGGGCCGCAAGCCCTGTGCTACTGCACTATACTTCTGGGCCTAATCCGAGCCCTAAAAGAGGCCTAAATCTGCATCAAATAGTGAACAAAGATGGCTTGCTGTCTTGGATAAAGAGAGAGGGTCGAATGTGATCAAGTGGGCTAATATATAAATGTAGAATGATTGTTGAGGTGTAGGCATGGAAGTTTTTCTAGCAAAGGATGCATAGATAGACTGGTTTAGGGTTACATCGGCAATAAACTCAAGGGCAAATTTGTTGTATGTTGCAAACCTTGGTTATTAAGCTATATACACTAGTATAGGAGGAGCTACCCACTCTGAGTGCTAATGCATATTAGGCCTAATAAATAGTGACATTGTAGAAGACAGTTCACTATGAGAAGACTTGTGTTGAAGACTATATACAGTCATCCTTGTGGAATACGAAATTGTGAGAGTGTTTGTATATTTTTTCCCTACGTACAGTGATTTGATGAGGCAAATCTATTGTTAGAAGACAGACTTGTGCAAATCATAGATCCAATTATTGTTCTTTCCAAGCCAATGCTCTGATCTAATGCTAGAAATCCATGCACCCAAGGTCTAGTCTATGCTCTTAGCTAGAAAACATAAACACATTGAAAATGCCTAACTTCAAACTTTTACACAACAAAATATACCAACAATTAGATCAATGATATTACACAAGAAATAAGCCCAAAACTTGTTTCTTATCAATTCATTAATAAGAAAACTCACATGGATCTCATATCAGGGATAGTGACCCTTTACATCCCATTACAATTCCAAAATACAACATCAAATCCTTTGACCAAACACCTAGGGCTGAGGCTTTGTCCTCTAAGCCTTTCCTGCCCAAATACCAACACCTATAGCACACAAATTTCATTGCTGTAGCAAACTAGGGCTTTTACCAACCCACATTAGATCATCCAAATAGAAATCTACATACCTTGGCCTACTTCTTTAGCCCTTGGTCCTCTTGTTGTAGCACTGACAACTATCTTCTAGCCTTTAAGCACAATCAACCTTCTTTTTTGGCCCTTGGCTTGCCTGTCCAAGTTGTGGATCACCTTCATCTTGCCCTTTAACCCCTCAAACATCTATTGTATCCTTCTCAGGCCCTCAACATGCTTCCTTATGTTGAAAAGCGTAACTAGGTCTGGTCTTCATAATGACATGTAATTATGATTTTATGTAATGTGATATAAAGAAGAAAAATAAATTTATTCTATTGCTTGCTTCATGGGTTTCATGAGCAAGAGATTTTATTTTTGAGTCAAGACTCCCATTGAGAGTCTTTAGGAATTATTTGTGATTTATTCATAAAATGTTAGAGTCATTGTCATGTAATGAAGTCATGTTACACTTTGTAAAAGGTCAAATTTGTCTATGTAAAGTATCCTCCAAGACCTTGTCACTTATCCTCTTCAAGTCGGCCTAAAACGATGGAAGAACATGATAGAAGAATTCAACCTAACTACAAGTGATAATGTCGGCCTAAAAGACATGATGAAAGGTGGATATATAAGCGACACTCGACCTCACTTAGAGAAAACAAGTCAACAAACATTCGATCAAGAAGAAGTGTGAAGTAGAGTCCAACAAAAGAAGTGCGAAGAAGGATTAGCGAAGGAGATTCTTCTGGGTATTGCGAAGTAGGGTTTCTTCTGGGATCATCGAAGGAGAGATTCTTCTGGGTATAGCTGAGAGAGATTCTTTTGGATCAACGAAGGAGGTGTTCTTCTAGGACAACGAAGAAGGGCTTCTTCTGGGGCAATGAAGAAAGGTTTCTTATGGGCAAGCGAAGGAAAGGTTTCTTTAGGGGCAGTGAAGGAAGGATTCTTCTGGGTTACCGAAATAGAGATATAGAGACTGAGTTTCTCTAGAAGAGACCCGTAAAAGCCTAGAGACTGAGATTCTCTAGAGGAAGTCGAGAAGGAGTGTGAAGGATAGAGATCGGTCTTCTCTAGGAGCTGAGGAGAGCAGTTCGAGATCAAGAAGAAAGTCCAGAAAGAGAAGAGGCAAAGCATCAAGGTTAGTGATAAGGTTCTTGGGAGGATACCAAAGTCAAGGGTTTGTGTCACGGTCTTGGTACTCGTCAATTGAAGATCTAGAAGAAGAATTTTGATCGGGTTTTCCTCTCAAGAGGTGAGAGGTTTTGGCCCTGGCTGACAAGCCTACATACTGTGTCACTTGTCTTTTCTTATGCATATTGGTAATTGTCTTGATGAAAAGAACACAATAATAACATAAAGAAGAAAAGACTATAAGTTAAGAAGTAAAAGTATATCACAAGCAATTATCAAGCAGAGAAATATTTTAACTATTCATGCCCTAGATTTCTCAACATGGTATCAAAGCTTAGGTGTTGAAGTCAAGAAGGGGCATTCAAGCAAGTAGACACACGAGAATCGAGCTTCAAAGATCGTAGCAAATCTAAGGGATACCAAGGGAAAGATCTTCAAAACCCTAGATCGAAGAAATCTACACCAACAAAAGTATAGAAATTATCTTCAAGAAGGAAATAGGAAGAAAGACAGAAACCTAAGAATCACTCTAATAATCATACATCACCAAGGAAGTGGAAGCTTTTCAAATCTAAGGAAGGTTAGATCGAAAGGCAATCTTTTCTCTATTGAAGCAAGGATCTCATTTGAAAAAGGATCATCTAAAGCAACAAGTTCATCATGAAGTTGAATATTCTATCTTCACAAGTACCTTTATTATAATCTAATCTAGTAAAAATGACTTCATGTTTCAAGGAGAACCATAAGCTAGTTGGGATATCAAACATCCTTGCATGGAAAAGAAGGATAGACATAGTCCTCGAAGTAAATGAATTCATTGATCATGTCAATGGAAAGGTCTCCAAGCCATCCGAATAACAAGCATTATCTGAATACATGGAGAAGGATCTCAAGGCTCAAAATATTCTTAAAAGATCCATTAAAGATTCTCTCATTGCCTATGTAGTCGAGCTAGAGACATCTAAAGAAATATATGATAAGCTGGTAGAAATTTTTTCTGAAAGCACGTTAGGAAACATCATATTACTTATATCTGATCTATATAAATTGAACGTATCAAAGGATGAAGGGATATCATCGTGCATCTCAAAAGCGTCTCAAATAAAAGGAAAGCTACATGATCTAGGGGAGATGGTATCTGATAACGAAATGATACCTGCTATTCTAAATGCATTAAATGATGAACAAGGTAACCTCATATTTACTATGGAAAAGGAAGCTATCCCATTCAGCAAATTATGGTCTCTTTTCAAGGCAGAAGAAGACAGGTTGAAGAAAGAAAGTAACAAAAGATCAGATAGAAGGGATCAATCTGTGACAAGAAGAAAAGGGAAATTTGGAA
The DNA here is from genome assembly GCA_000404065.3 of Pinus taeda. NCBI lineage: Eukaryota > Viridiplantae > Streptophyta > Pinopsida > Pinales > Pinaceae > Pinus > Pinus taeda. Next base: position 234,878 of record APFE030949520.1, on the reverse strand, counting down.
AGTTTGATCCTCCAAAGAAAAAGAAGAACATGGCTAAGGAAAGATGTTATAGTTGTCAAAAACTTGGGCACTATAGAAGAAATTGTCCTAAACGCAAGAGGGGCGGGGAAGAAGCCCACATTACTGAGGAAGTGAAAGAACCTGAGACAAATAAGCTTAAGAAGGAAGAAGAAAAGAGATCTCTACTATGACTGAGATGATCTTCTTCACTAGAAAGTACTTTCCACTTGTAATTTTTAAATAGGAAGCAATAAGATAGGATGCATCATATTAGAAAATAACATCCTGATAGGAGCATTAGAAGTAAGAGCTCTTGACATGGAAAGCAGAAAGGATGTCTGGATAAGGTCTATTACTTACAAAGAATGAGAGCTCTTGGAAACCTCATTGAAACCTCAAGTAATACTTATAGAAAGAAGTATAGGTCATCATCGACTGGGATCAACATATTATAGTCAATAAGGAAACATCTTCAAGATGAGGATATGAAAGATCCTCAAGTTTCTCTGATGGAATCCTCATCAAAGGATTCATTGATCTAAAAGGAAGGCAAGAGTTTCATTAGGAATTCCAACTCATGGGATTCAAGGGATGATGGTATGATGACATAAAGAAGAAGCAAGTCTAAAGGATAAATTTCTTTCGTTCAAATGAAGCTGCTACAAGAAGTTTGGATGACCGAAAGAAACGATGAGGTATGTATGCGTAGAAAGGATATTATGAAAGTCAAGTCATATGGTTTGCAGATAATATGGATCACTATTTCAATCTTCGGAAATGTGATCAAAAAAAGGATCTCCTCCTCTGAAAGATTGCAGAAAAGAATAAATCACACTAGATGAAATCAACATAATATGTTCTCATATGAATCATGAGGAAGCTGACTACAATTAAGGAACTTTGATTAGAAGTTCTTGGGAATGAAGTGTGTGAAAAGAAAGGAAGAGATCATAAAATATGTAACAAAGGTATAAGGCATTCAACATCCGAAGTCCAAGAAGATTTGACTACAATATCTCTCGGAAAGATATGAAGACTCTGATGGAATTCAGAAAATGATGGAGACCCTTGACAATGGATATCTTTGGGAAATGTGTCAATCTGCATGCAAGATGTTGATACCTACAAGAAGATGTCATGATGAAAGACCATAACAAAGCTAATGTTTGATTTAAGTGTTCATTTGTCACTTTTTAACTAATATTTGGATGGGCTTATGTAGGACTGCCAAAGGGAAGATCTATGGATGACTTCCAAGAGGACCATATTGAAAGATGTAAGATCCTTCCAAAAAATATGGCATGAAAGCAGAATGACATGAAGCGAAGCCAAATGGAAAAACTGATGGATCACTTTTTGATGAAATGAGGACATGACTAACTCATAGATGAAAGTGATGGATGGTATGTACCCTATGAAGAAGTCCCCAAAAGATGAAGACTCCATGACAAAAGAAACTGATGACATCGAATAAGAGAGGAGCTATTCAGGCAACTTGTTGTTCCACATGAGGAGTCGTTGTAGGTCCCTAGTTAAGAGGGAGCCTGAAAAGAAGTTTCTTACTTGGAAGAAACTTGAAAATTCCTAAGCCAAGAGGGAGCTTAGGTACATTTCTTTTTCGATGGGAATGATTACATTCCTTTATTGGAATATGTCCTCCCTATTTGAGAGGGAGAGATATACATGTCATTCTAGTCTTCACCTGGGAAGACAGAATGGAGGATTGGGTAATAATTTGGCATTTGATACTCTTTGGGGATGATATAGGGCATCAAATGGAAGAGTAGTCATGGAGGACCGATATTCTTTGAGGAACGGGGAGTCCAAGATAAGAATAGTCCTCATGGAACACACCCTGAGTACCCGAGTAGGGATGTTTCGAGAGAGACAATGATGAGGGTGTCTATAAAGCATTAGTCTCACCAACATTAAGCTCAGATATTGTGGAGATACAGAGTTGTTAGTCAATGCCTTGCTATGTAACAATTTTGGTTGATATGACGCTATACAAATGAGTTACCAATCTGAATTATTCTTATGAGAAATTCTTCAGATTCAGAAAGTCCAAGTACCATTATGAATACCTCCCTAGTTAAAAGGGAGCGTTGAAAAGTGTAACTATGTTTGGTCTTCATAAGGACATGTAATTATGATTTTATGTAATGTAATGTAAAGAAGAAAAATAAATTTATTGTATTGCTTGCTTCATGGGTTTCATGAGGAAGAGATTTTAATTTTGAGTCAACACTCCCATTGGGAGTCTTTAGGAATTATTTGTCATCTAGTCATAAAATGTTAGAGTCGTTGTCATGTAATGAAGTCATGTTACACTTTGTAAAAGGTCAAATTTGTCTATGTAAAGTATCCTCCAAGACCTTGTCACTTATCCTCTTCAAGTCGGCCTACAACGATGGAAAAATGTGCTGGAAGAAGTCAACCCAACCACAAATGATTATGTCAGCCTAAAGGACATGATGATTGGTGTATATATAAGCCACACTCGACCTCACTTAGAGCAAGCAACTCGACAAGAATTCGATCAAGAAGAAGTGCGAAGTAGAGTCCAACAAAAGAAGTGCGAAGAAGGATTAGCGAAGGAGATTCTTCTGGGTATTGCGAAGTAGGGTTTCTTATGAGATCAACAAAGGAGAGATTCTTTTGGGTATAGCAAAGAGAGATTCTTCTGGATCAACGAAGGAGGTATTCTTCTGGGACAGTGAAGAAGGGTTTCTTTTGGGGCAGCGAAGAAAGGTTTCTTCTGGGAAAGCGAAGGAAAGGTTTCTTCTAGGGCAATGAAGGAAGGATTCTTCTAGGTTACCGAAATAGAGATCTAGAGACTGTGTTTCTCTAGAAGAGACTAGTAAAATCCTAGAGATCACGATTCTCGAGAGGAAGTCGAGAAGAAGCAGTGTGAATGATATAGATTGAGTTTCTCTAGAAGGAGCTGAGGAGAGCAGTTCAGGATCAAGAAGAAATTCAAGAAAGAGAAGAGGAAGAGCATCAAGGTTAGTGACAAGGTTCTTAGGAAGATACTAGAGTCAAGGGTCTGTGTCATGGTCTTGGTACTCATCAATTGAAGATCTGGAAGAAGAATTTTGATTAGGTTTTCCTCTCAAGAGGTGAGAGGTTTTGGCCTTGGCTAATAGGCCTACATACTGTGTCACTTGTATTTTATTGTGCATATTGGTAATTGTCTTGATGAAAAGAACACAATAATAACATAACGAAGAAAAGACTATAACCTAAGAAGTAAAAGTATATCACAAACAATTAGCAAGCAGAGAAATATTTTAACTATTCATGCCCTAGATTTCTCAACACTTTAGACCTCACATCCTACTCCTTGACTTTTGTATGGCCTTGACCTCCTCTAACCAAGCCTCCCTTTTCTCTGCTCAACTTCCTTTCAGTCTCAACTTCACTGTTCTGCCCTTTTCCTATTGTTTTGGGCTGTGACTTGTCCTAACACACCTACCACCAAAGGCTTCGGTCCTCCTGCAACTCTTGTTTCTTGGGCTTGCGCCCCCTCCAACTAGTCCCAACTAGTCCTTGATACTTCCTTAGGCACCAAATCCTCCCTTATTGTCTGTGGCCAATTTAAGACACAGTCCAACCCTCAAACTAGGGCGTAGATCCCTCCTTTATGCCAACGACTATCTTCCTTGTCGCGAGTGATCTAGCATAGTCAATGGCCTTCTCGGGCCTCCAAAACAATGTTGTGGCCCTATGGCCTCCTTAGAACAGTGTCGCGACACTGCGGCCTCCTCAAAATAGTGTTGCAGCCCTCCTCCATAAGCCCACATATACTCCTTTAGACCTTTCCTTAGAGCTCCACACATCCTCTTTGGTGGCACACCTTGCCACATATATATACAAGACATGAGGGATGCAAAGGGGTGCGAGTAGTCCAATGTGTCTCTTCAGCTCTTAGTCAACCCTTCATATGCTTAAGTTGACCTATGATTTCCTAGCCAACCCAAAAATACCTTTCGATTAAGCAACATAACTTTAGCACTCCACTTTAGGATTGACTTGGGTACACAAATAAGGAAAGTTAGAATAAAAAATATTTGACTAAGTTGCACTTCGAAAAGACGTAGTCTAAAAGAATTTGGCCAAACAAACATTATGAAAACACCCCTTCACTATCTAATTAGTAGAGAATACAATAATGAACAACAATAACACTAATATGAAGACAATGAGCTGCAAACAAGCTTGCAATAGAGAAACCTTAAATTTTCCAAAATAAACATTAATATAATGCTCCCCACTCCCTTTATATTTAATTGGTAGGGAATACAATAGTATCCCACACTAACAATAATACCATGACCTTGAGGGCCATGATGAGGTACAAAATTGCAATAGGTAGTCCTTCAAAACAGTAACCTCTAAGAAATCAAAACGTCTTCACACATACATCTTCAAAATAGGAAAAATAGGCATATGCACAAGCACTTAAGAAGAAGCAACCAAATCCCACAATGTTGTCAAAGAATAGTCTACAAAAATGATATAGAAAATAGCAAATTGAAGGTTAAAGTTGAAAGATCTTGGAGGACATTTCATGCTAGTGTTCAAAGATCAACAAAAGCACTTCAATCATCAAACCAAATAAAGTAGAGTCTATACACATATTGCACATCATCACACATAAACATGACAAGGGAATTATACTGGAGAAACCCTCATGGGGTAGAAAATATTACTCTAGACAACATTGGTATTTTCTTTTGTCGAATGGTGTATCATGGTGCCACATCTGATGTCCTGGCAATGGGGGCTTGAAGATACTAGAATATTCAATATGATGGGAAAAGGATTGCAAAATCTTTGGTTAAGACACAAAAGGTGCAATGGCCCCTTTGAATTAACTTTAGGAGGAAATTTCCCACTTCAAGGTAAAAAAGCAAATAACCATCTAAAGGATTTGATTTATTATATTGAAAAATAACTATTTTTCATTAAATCACCGGAAAAAAATAAACTTTATAAATGATACAGGATATCCTTTATTGAAAACAACGTATTTCCAGCAAAGTTTGAGGTGATAAATCCTGTAGAATTTAGATACTCCCTTAATTTAATGGATCAAAGTTCCAGGGGCATAGTCTCTCCATGCCCCTAGGAATTATTAGGGCATCTTAATCATCCTCGAGCCTTGGGAAATCCATAAACGATCTAAAACTATGCTTTCTCTAGTTTTCTTTTCTTGAAATATTTCAATTATATGGTGCTTTCCAAGTTGTTTTGGACAAACCCCTATTAACATGCCAAAAAGCTGCAAAGAAACCACTATTAAAAATTTTCAGAGTGTCATAACACAAGATTTCTCGTGTTGAAAAAATAAAGGTTGGCCCAATGTAAACAAGGAAACTGTGTTGGAAGCAGCGCAAACAAATCATTCACATGATAACTAAAATGATCCACAACATGGTGGCTTCAAGCTCAAAGAACCAGGCCTGGAATTTCAAATTCCCTTTGCCTATCAAATGAGAATTTCATGACGTTTTTACATTTTGCATGCCCTTCACTTTACTTTTTACACCACTAAACTACCTTTCATGCTAATAAACTAAACTAGTAACATTGGATCTTCCCGCATTTAACTCTTCTATGTAATAATCAAGAAATAATTCTATGTTTGTTCATAAAGCTTCAAGGTAGAATCATATAGTTTTTACATAGATGCTAGTGAGCAGTGTACAACATTTGCAGCTTGAGCATGGTCATCCAAGCCTCCAATGTGAGTATAATACTAATCATCTTACACTGTATGATGTTGAAAATATAGTGAAATTATGGCAATTTACTAAAAGTAACAACTACCATCATTTTTTCATGTTTAACACAACATTCTTTAAACCAAATTACCAAAGTTGTGCTTATAATTGCAAACTTCCAGACTTCACATAGATATATCCATCTCTAACAAAAACAAATGGTTGAAATATCAACAAGTAATCCCCAATCTGGACAATCTTCAAGCAATAGAACACTTGAAAACAAATATGGACAGTGTGGACTTTTAGTTGACCATTCAGCTATAAATTTTCACCATTAAAGCAAGAGGATTGAACAATTACAAATCGTTCTCGTAAATTTATCTTTGGGTTGACAATTCGATTATCCCAAAATTTGCTAGAACATTAATTTAGGTTTTTCTTTTTAAACAGATCAAGACTAGATTTCAATTCATAAACGACCTTTAGCATATACAGATCCTTCTCATGCGTGTACAAACCAGATTGAAGCGCTTTTCCTCATAAACTCCAAAACAAGGAAGGGAAAATTCTAATCATGAACCTTTTGCATTCTTCTAAAAAGGCTCAGGAAATTCTAATCACATACCTTTTTCATTATTCTAAAAAAGCTCAGAAAATTCTAATTATGCACATTTTTCATTCTTCTGTAATATTTTATGTAGTTTTACCGTTAGCAACACATCTGCAACAATGTACAGAGGACAAAATGTTCAAACATTTGTCAACCCGGAAACATTATTTTTAACATATTTTGGTTTATAAGTATATTATATATGAAAGTTTTCAATCTGTCCTCACTAATAGACTCCAATTCTACTTTTATTACAATTTTCAGATCCAAAAAAATAGGATCCCTTTGACTAAATTAAAAAAGAAATATTATATATTATAATATATTATATATATATATCTATATATTATATAATATATATATCAACTTAATTAAATAAAAATAAAAAATACAATCAACACTAGTTAGTTTTCAATCTAGTTTTATTATAATTTCTAGATCCAAAAAATAAGATGTCTGACTAAAAATAGAAAACAAATATTTGGTTTTCATTTTTTTTAAACTTAATTAAATAGAAATAAAAACACAACACAACAGTTAGTTTTCAATCGATCATCTGGATTTTAGTAGAAGTCATTTATTGTTGTGCACCTCACTACCATACTCAAACAAATCTAACATTATAGAAGTCAACAAACAAAATAAATAAATATATGCATCACTATACGCAGATAAAAATCGTGGAACTGTAGTCTATCATATTTATAGTCCAAATTTATAGTGAGCCTATTTAAACAATGAAAACCATGCAAATGTAGTATAAATAAAACATTTAGTGGGATTTTTCCAAACTATAGTGTATTTCATTAAAAGTCAAACTTTTTAGAGAAAATACAATTTATTTTTTAATAATAGATCATAATTATACTTCATTTAAAGTCAATCTTTCTAGAGAAACTACAAAAAACTTTTCAATAGGAATATCTTAACATAATCTAGAAGAACTTTCAAAGCTCAAGAATCCTTCTTGACTTTGTATCTGTCCATACCTCATATACTGCATGCCAATCAACATTAGATGATTCAGATCCATTCAGAGATATTCTCATTAAATCATCCAGTGTATCCAACCCTAGCCTTGATTTTCTGATGTCCTTGATGATGTTTTGCTTAGAAAATCCCCTTTCACAATCTACTATACTTGCAGGAATAATGAGCACAACTTGCCATAATTTCATCATATTATGATAAGTTTTGTGCCATTGTTTTGTGTTACAAAAGACTTTCCATGCTTTTTCATAGAAAAACCCTCACAAGCCACATTTAATGAATCAACAAAAGGGTGCAACTGTGTTTTACAAGATTTAACATCAAATAAAGCTACAAATCCAACATCACTTGATATGGTATGCTGCAAATGTTGAAAAAACTTTAAAAGCCAACGTTTTGAATTTTTCTCACGATTACGACTCTCTTCTGGATAATTGCAAGGGATGAACAATTTCACTGCATCAAAAAGATGAAGGTCTGGAAATATTTCATTTAAAGAGTCCATGAGAGTCTCTATATAACCTTTTCTGAGTTGCTAACTCTTGCGTACCTTCAATACAAGGTTTCATAGATTTTTTCATTGCTTCATTGCATTCAATATCCATGGCTGAGATAGAGATGCATCGTAATTCATGTCTATCTACCACTGTCCCTTCATCTTGAATATCAATGTATCCATTTTGAGAATCACTTAAAAATTTTGAAAGATAAATTGTGTCTTCTGCAAATGTCTCTTTTCTAAAAAACCATCTAGATAATGTGCTTATAGTTACTTCAAGAGCCAACCCAATAGTTGTAATATCTACATTTTCTTCTTGAAAAGTCATATTCAACTTGTTCAATTCACCTAGCATATCAACAAGCATATGTAAACAATATTGGATAGAATATATCTGTGCCTTATCATACCATGATAAAGTTTTTTTTTTTTTCATTTTTCCACAAAGTTAAAATTGTTGGCATATGCTTCACAAGCCTTATAATAACTTCCCCCCTGGATAACCATCTCACTAAATGTATTTGTAGAACATCAAGAACATCAATTTGCATGAATCTAAGCAAATCATTAAGTTCATTATTTCGGGAGTTTTGAACCCATGAATACACTTTGTTTGCCATTTCTTCAACATATAATAACCCAGGTATTTTCCTAGAAGCATCTGCTGCTGCTAAAGACTTACGATGAGCCACACAATGAACTGTAATAAGGTTTGGATTGTTCTTTTTCAAAAATGAAACAAGGTCATGTTCATGTCCAATCATTGCTGAAGCCCCATCTGTAGAAACAACTATCAAATCTTTATATTGAAGGCCTCTAACATTTATTAATTGATTGGCACGATCATATATTGTTTTCCCTTTTCCATCCACTACATCATTGAGCTTCATAAACTGTGAGATAGGTAGCCCAAGACCCTTTGAGTCTAAATATGTTGCATAAACAACAAGGTGTTGCTCTAAAGTTCGATCATTGCTTTCATCAACCATTAATGAGGAGGAAGGGATTTCCATCATATTTTTTATCTGAATATGTTCAAGATGTTTTGATATGCAATATATAAAATCATTTGCAGACTTACAATTTGTGTATGAAGAGTACTCTTCAGACTTTGGCATATATGGAGTTTTTGCATCCATTAGAAATTTGCAAAGTTTCTCATACTTTGAAAGAGATAAATCTTCTTAACAGATGAAATATGCTATTTTCATAGAAATCACTCTTTCCTTATTGGCATCTTCAAGCTATCAAATATGATCTGGAATTGGTTTCATCTTTCCCTCTAGAGAATTTATCCATCTTGCCTTCGCATCTTTATGCACCAATGATTTTTCATGAGTAACAAGAACATCATGTTGTAATGTTGTACAACCATTACCTAAACCCCATGGTCCATTCATCTTATAATTCTCACAATAGATACACTTCATCGCTATTTTATCATCAAACCTCACATAATTCAACCAAAGAAACTTATTTAACCATTCCATACGAAAGTGTCCTTTTGTTTGCACTTTCATTTTTGAATTATTAGCAATTTCTTCTTCAACTTCATTTGTTTCTTCATCTAGATCACGATCAGAAGAACTTCCAAAAATTTCATGTAATTATTGTTCCACATTAGCATTATGGGTTTCTTCACATGTGATGCAACAAAACTGCATCTTTACATAATTCGCACATGGACCTGTGGGTTATGGGCCCACGTATACATCAGAAGCATTTCGATCAACGGAATTCACAACAAAATAATACTACAACCACAATATAACTTTACCGATCGAAACCCTTATCGCAATTCCCTTAAACCTTCATAAATTCCATCGTTGATCTATTTTCCCATCCAACGGTTATCATGTAATCACGCTCTAACTAGCACGACAGATAAAATTTCGGAAGCACGCGAGAAAAGTTGTTTTGGGTGTGCTACGTGGCGCCTTCATTTTTTATTGCGCGCTCTCAAGAATTTCCGCTTACCATTTTATTTCCACGCGATATACCCCTTACCATCTTTGGAAACCTGCTCCATAGTTCCGCTGTGCTATTCAATTGACTCTAGTTACGATTGAAACTCTCCTTCGTTGATCTGTTTTCAAATCCAACAAATCTCTTGTTCGCTTATCGGCGGAATTGCATTACAACACAAATTTATCTCTGCCATACTTTGTCGAAGGCGGAGTTCATAGGAACTTCGTCCCTTACACTCGCACATGCAATTTATCAATTTACAGTAAAAAATGTAATGTAAACAATACACAGACACACAAAATCTAGATTTCGCCTGGATGTATAATAACACCCATATTTCAATTATAAACAGAACTCGATTACAAGCTAAGGCCTCACGGCCCGAATCACAAATTGCCCTGCGACTACATTGCATACTCTATCTATCCCTTTCACACAACACAAATTCTCTTATATAGGAAATTACAAAGGGAGGAATCGTTTAAGATCCATGAGTTTCTCCCACAATTGTTCAATCAAACCCATAAATCTCTCTATTCGCATGCATGACAGATAATTACATTTAATCACGCCTTCTAGAGATTTATCAATTCCATCAATTTAGCTCTATTTAAACAGAATTTGCCTCGGTTTACAATGATTGTCCACGTTTCCCCTTTCACAGCTTTGAATTTAAATTTTGATTAAGGGTGTTTCGATGCTCCTGCATCAACATGTTTCTAAATTGTTTTGAGTCTTGGAAGTTTTCCCTTTTGTCCATCCATATATTTCCCCAATTGTAGCTTGCAGCTTTCTCTTTTGAGACATTTGTAGATTTGTAATCACCTATATAAAAAATATATATGAAAAGTAAAGTTCATTAAATCATACAAATTGGTCAAGTTAATACTTTCTAATAATGCATATTTATTTATTATCTAAAAAAACATAAACATTGTTAAACCCATAACCCAAAAAAACATTTGTTAAAATAATATTAAATGTTAAAAAACAAAGTATTAACAATTGCAATAGATCATAATAATGCTGTTTAAAACAAAAGAAATTGTTAAATAAAATTTAACTATTATATATAACTCAATTTAGCAACCTCTACGACCTTCACATGCAAATCCATAATCAAGTGAAGTTATACTATCACATCTAACCATAAAATAAATTTACATTCATTTCAAACTATTTAAAATAGGACATGAAATGACACCCTCGAATGTAACAGTTCTAAATTTTATTAATATAATTTTATGAGTTAATAAATAAAACTAATATTCATTCAGAATCTTAAAGTCATAGAAATGATAGGCTTTCGGATAGAAATTTTTCAGATCACATAACAGTTCTAAATTTTATTAATATAATTTATAAGTTAATAAATAAAATTAATATTCGTGCAGAATGTTTTGAAAATCTTAAAATCACGGACCCGATGACCTTTCGGATAGAAATTTCAGAGCACGTTATAAGATGATGAATGATAATGAATGGTTTCAATTTTGAAGTCACACCCCTGTTAAGACTTTCACTTGCAAACCCATAATCAAGTAAAGTTATACCATCACATCTAACTACAAAATAAATTTACATTTATTTCAAACTATTTAAAATTGGACATGAAATGACACTCTCGCATGTAACAGTTCTAAATATTATTAATATAATTTTATAAGTTAATAAATAAAATTAATATTCGTGCAAAATGTTTTCAGAATCTTATAGAAATTTCAGATCACCTTATAAGATGATGCATGATAATAAATGGTTTCAATTTTGAAGTCACGCCCCTATAAATTTCAGTCAAGGATGATAAAGTTAGGATTTATGAATGATTTAAAATTCAATTTAATTTTTGATTTTTGATTTCTATATTTTTAATTTCCAAAAAAAAATTCATAATTTGAAGTTTGAGTTAAGAATCTGTATTTTTTTTTTAGGAATTCCTATATGGTGAAATGATAGTGATAATGGTAACCATTGACCCGTATTCACCTTATACTAGTAATACAATCGATTACACTGATCTGTTTAGTAAGCTCTTATGTAACATGGATACTAGTATCATCACCATTACTTATCTAAAATATACACGTACTTTCTACAGCCGTACATAGTGAATCATTCTATATGGGTTTCATTACTCTTACATTACTACTAAGCTTTCACTACTTTGATTACAGTAATCACACTAGCTCATTCATAGGTACTAGTATTCTAGTCATTACTAGTTAGATCAATATTATGGATTAGCCTCTTATTACTGTCCATATCGTGATTAGTAAAGCAATGGTAGTAATAGGTGGCTTAGTTAGATTCAAAACTAAGAGCTTATATCATAGAGAGTATCTCTATAAACATGGTACCTTATCTCCATAAGATTCACATGCCAGTAATCAAGAGGTAACAGTATAGATATGAGATAGAAGAGCTTTCATAACTATTACGTATATAAAACAGATATTGGAATACCATGTAATGCGCTGAATAAGGGTTAGCATGGTTAAGTATCATGAGTACAGGCAATAGTAGAGAGCTTACTCGTAGTATCAATCATAGCATTGGTTCACTATGTGAGTTCGAGCTTGTACTATCTTTACCAGCTTACACAAGAGATGAACATTATCTATTACCATTGATTACTATTGTAGAATAAGAGTGAACACTGGAACATCATGCTTAGTCATAGGGTAATGCTTATCCATCATAGCTTCATAAACACATAGGGTCTAAGCTAATCCATAATATAGCTATAACACTTAAGCTGTTTAAAAAAAAATAAAAAATCCAACAGCGAAATCATGATTTCTTAAAAAAATTTAAAATTGTTTGAATTAAGAAATCTATATTATTTCTTGGTTTTTTTTTATAGGCATTCTTGTATGCATTTGAAAAAAAAAATCCAAAAGCCAAACCATGATTTCTTAAAATTATCACCATGAAATTTGTGACCTGTCAATAGCATCTAATTTCGAAGTATATGAAAATTGCCAAACATGATGGTTCGTAGTGATTTTTTAAATATATTTTTGAATACATAAATAGATTTAATGTCTAGTGATATTTGAAATAGAATTAAATTGGTTATATTTTAGTTAAATTAGTTAACTTGTTTAATTGGTTAAAAGCCTCTTATCTACTCCAATTTTATAAATTCAAAATCCTCAATTTTGGATTCCAGAAAACTACCAAATAACATTAAACATCTTATCCACTTCAATTTTGAAAATTTAAAATCCTCAACTTTCGTTTCTAAAAAACTACCAAATAGCATTAAACACTGTTACATAGATTTTAGATAAAATTCTACGCTTCATTTAATTACTTCAAATTTATTTGGATGAGTGTTGGATAGATTACTAAGCCGAAGCTGTGGACAGGCTCCTTAGTTAACAAAATTTCCAACCTTAAAAAATTCGTAAAACAATTTTCAGAACATCATGCACAAAAATGGGGAGAAATCGATGAAAATGTTGATTTTGAAATTTTGATTCATAAATAAATCTAATACTTTAAAAACCTTTTATCTATTCCAATTTTGAAAATTCAAAATCTTCAACTTTCAATTCCATAAAAAATACCCAATAACATTAAACTTCTTATCCACTCCAATTTTGAAAATTCAAAATCCTCAACATCTGATTCTAGAAAACTACCAAATAACGTTAGAGATCATTATACAACAAGAACAAACTTTAGATACCCAAAATTTTATGCTTAAACTTTGGATACCGAAAATTCTAAGCACACTACATTTAGTTAATTACTTAAATTTTATTTGGATGAGTATTGTATATATTACTAAGTCGTGCGCAGGCTCCTTAGTCATGAAGTTTCTTATTTAACAAGGTTGCCAACCTTAAAATCTTCTTAAAACAATTGTCAGAACATCATGCAAAATGTTGGAGAGAAATTGATGAAAATGTTTTTGAATTTTTGATTCATAAATAAATCTAATACATTAAAAACCTTTTGTCTATTCCAATTTTGAAAATTCAAACTTCAACTTCCCATTCCAGAAAACTACCATTAAATATCTTATCCACTCCAATTTTGAAAATTCAAAATCCTTAACTTCCGAAAACTACCAAGTAACATAAAACCATAAAACAAATAATAGATTAGAATACAAAAACTAAAATACACACTTTTTTTTCTTGATTTTGAGGGTGTATCAGGCTACCAACCTGAGTTTGAGCTGCTCCCCAAGCTGGTTGGAAGAAATCACGCCTTAATTTACTTCAACATTTCCTTAGGGGTTCCCTAACCTGGTTGGAAGAAATCACGCCTTAATTTAGTTCAAAATTTCTTGAAGGGTTGTATACCATATCAAAATTTACATATAACTTGTAAGTATTTTTCAGGTTTTACAATAACTAACGGCGTCGTAAGTAAATAAAGAAACCATGCCTTAATTTACTTCAAAATTCCCAGGGCTGTATACCATATCAAATTTTACATAACTTGTAAGTATTTTCAGGTTTTACAATAAACTAATGGCATAAGTAAATAAAGAGTACATACCTCATAGGCTGATACCACCTTCAAAATTCCCAAGGGCTGTATACCATATCAAATTTTACATAACTTGTAAGTATTTTTCAGGTTTTACAGTAAACTAATGGCATAAGTAAATAAAGAGTACATACCTCATAGGCTGATACCACCAATCTAACAGTTTTGAACGAGAAAGCATGCCATATTCATATGCTAACAAATTCAACAGTGCAATAGGGTAAATTAAAAAAATTGCAGGGATGTTATTGCTTTTTCCAATTAGCAAGAAAGAACAATGATAGAGGAAAATGTAAGACCATAAAACACATAATTCATCAAACCACATATGGTTAGATTCCAAAGGCGAAAGTGATAAATTCGAAAGTTGTTTTGCAAGAGAGTCAATTCCAATGCTAGTAAACAGGTCATTAAATTTTGTCATTAATATTCATATGGCCGACGGTTACTCCCATAATATCCCATTAATTCTCAACAACCAGACCTTGAAAGAATATAGCACACTAGCCATAGCCCTACCATAGCCCTGTAGTCCCCATAATGTCCCATTAATTCTCAGCAACTAGATCTTGAAAGAATATAGCACGATGACCATAGCCCTGCCATAGCCCTGTAGTCCATAGGTACAAAGCAATCCGATTGAATCACCGATATTAAATTTTTGTAAACTCAACCTAAGTTATAATAAATAATTTTGGGGATCCATAAATTCTGATACAACAGATTTTTGCGGTTTGGATTTTTTATTAAACGCCAGAATGACGGGACCCCAATATATTTTAGACCTCAAATTTGATGTGCACAATTTTTCAACAACCGTAAAATACGTGCTGAAACTTAAAATATGTCCTGTAGGACGTCAATTTCCAGGCCTGCAAAGAACACTGTGCAAAGGCCAGCTCTTGCAAAAAACTGAAGTACATTGGACTTGCATTTATTAAAATAATGATATTAATTTATGTCACATGCTTCCACAACAACCTCCCACAAAGGCATGCTAAGGAAAGAAATCTACACAATAGAGGTTTGCTTCTATGAGATTGCTTAGAAAATGCACAAACAAGCACCCCCCAGAAAAGACGTTTTGCCAATGTTGCTTTTACCAGGAACTCAAGTTATATCCTAGCTTGTGGGCATGCCACTCGAACTCTTTGCTGAACCCAATATCCTCACCCTATGTTGTTACTGTAACAACCTCAAAATTCACAAATTTCCAAGTCTATGAGACGATGGATGAGGCTACAACACTGAAGCAATCATGTTGCATCGAAGAGATAAAGAGATAGATACTTTTGTTATGGATATGTTCCCCAAGCGTACTTGGGATAAAGAGCTAGGGAGAAAGAGAAAGTACTATATTGAAGAGTTTAATCCCACTCGTAATCATCATCAAAAGAGTACATAGGGGCCAATATCTCATGGAGAGCCAAAATTCTTATTAGTTAAGAACTAATTCACATCAACTCTGTTGTGAAACAGGGTGATGGAAAAGACAGAATAAGTTTGGAAAGAAAGAGTATATTTTTTGCACTGCCGGAAAAGTGGAAACAGAAAAGCATATCATTTTAGAATGTGAGGCCTTCAAATACAGTAGGGACAATTATGTAAATGTCCTGACAGCTAGCTCTTGGGATAATTTATTCAACAAAAGGACTGTTGAGAAATTGGGAGCACTCATTGTCACGCTGCATAGGAAAAGGGCGGAATGCAGAAATCAGATGGCAAGGCAGTCTGTCCCATATGCTATCTTTAGCCTCGTCAATGTTAAAATTTCTTCTTCTTCTTCAAAGGCACGAATCAAGATGGGTCGCTAAAGTGTTGTGTGCAATGGCATTGTTGGAGAGGAAATGAAGGTTAACCAGGAAACTATAGAAAATGTTGCAAGAAGGCCATGTTGAAGCGTAAAAATGCACATCTTGAACATTGCAATGTGCAACTCAACCCCCATAGAAATCTACGATTGTATGGAAAATGTAGTAGAGATGGGAGGCAAATATGATTGTTATTGAGAAGTACAAAAGAACTAGACCGATGCCCAAAAACATGTCGAAAATGTGAGCAACGAGCTATACATCACAGATTCATTTTCAAATGTCTCAAGATTGACCCTAACTTGAGTATTAGGAGGCCAAAAACAATAGGAAAAGGACCAAAACATGCCACAAAAGGAACCAAAAAACTCTAGCTCTAAAGAACCAAAAATCCCACAGAATTTGATCCAAACGCTGTTGACACCTAATCATAGGGATTGGGTGAACAACTGTCAATAGTGTAAATAAATAATAAGAGAAAATGGAGAGTCATCGAGAGATGAAACTCAACAGTCACTCCCTCATGTATATAACTATGAACAACCTAAATGAATAATATAATCTCATTTTGAGGAGTTACCTCCTAGCCTAACATGGTATCAGAGCCAACTCCATTTTTGGCATTGCAGTCTGCCATTGTAACTCCCTTCTGCCATTTTTCATAAATTTGTCATGTAGTCTGCGATATTCTTCAGTTCTCTGCCCTCTGCATGATAACTTGTGTAACGCTTGGTGTAAAGCTTGGTGTACCTCCCCTTGTAGCTCCCATACCACTCCAATTACATTTCTCCTTACTTCACAGCGCATTGTTTTATGAGGTCGCCAATAGTCCTGGTGCGCTCTCTAGCCCATAGAAGCATTCTTGCAGCATTTCAAATGCGACTCAGTGTATATGCTTCTATCTCTAGCCTCCACCAACAACTCTCTGTTGTGTAATACACGTTTCCATACAACCCTCCTCTCCACACTATCGCTACTCCCTCCAGTACGTTGCTCCCTCCATATTGCATTTTTTACCAGCACTGCATTCTTGACCAGAATTGCATTTTTTTCTTCAGAATATTGCTATTACAGTGCAGTGTTTTTCATTAACACCAGAAGTGAAAATATTTTATATATTGGCAGCAGAAGTATATTTTTTTTACAGTGCATAGTTTTTTTTTAAATGTATTAATTGATATCTATTGTGGGAGTGGTTCTCACCGGCAAGGAGAACTATCTAGAATGGTCATGGAAAATCAAACACACTCTAATTTTTAATGAGCTATGGAAAGGAGTGTGTGTTGGAGACGGAGACAAAGAACCAGCAACCTACCTCAGACAAGGAATTCACCATTTCGGAAAATAAGAACAGTAAGGCTTATGCTTTGATTGCAACATTAGTAAATGAAGAGGTCAGTCGCCATATTTCACCATTTTCAAATGCTTTCAAAGCCTTACAAAAACTGAAGGAACTCTATGACTCACACTCTGCACTTAAAGTTGTTCAACTCATGATTAAATTGTTCAGCCTTGAATTACAAAAATGATGATCCTCTTGCTCTTGCATTGGAAGTAAAATCTATTATGCATGATATCAAAGTCACTAATGTTGAATTGGACATTCCTCTGATAGCTTTTGTCAAGGCACTTTATTCCACTTACTCAAATTATCTTGAGTCATTGCAAGCAAATGGAAACCTCAAAGAAATTACCTTTGACTCCCCTGTAAAAAAATTTGATGAAAGAGAGAAAACTTTTGGGAAGAAGACAACTCCTCAGTCTTTTGAAGACACTGTGTTTTGCACATAGAGAGAAGAATCTTGCTCAAGATTCTTCCAGAGGAAGAGGTGGTCGAAGAGGAAGAGGAAGAAGCAATTTCAGAGGTAGGGGGGGCACACACTCTCAATGAGAAAACCCAGATTTGCATTGCATACGTTGCAAAAGAGATGGATCACATGATGCATCCACATACAAGTTGCCTTAAGACAGAATTGAGCAGGAAATAAACCAACCCAAAGGTAAAACTAATGACAAAGAGAAAGGTAAAGCACATGAATATGCTCATTATGTTGTGGCACACTGTAATATTGGAGTAAATGAAAACTTATTTAATGCTTCACTTGCTTCTTGGAAAAATGATTGGTTGCTTGATTTAGGAGCAACTTGCCACATGACCTCTAAAAGAGATTTTTTTTGAAAAATTTACTAACAATGTTGATGGAGCAGTATACTTTGCAGACAAATCAAAACTCAAGCCATCAGGGCTTGGCACAATCAAGCTTAAATTGCTTGGTCCTCCAGACTTTCTTCTGCATCATGTTTTGTATCTCCCACGGCTGGGGAGAAACTTGATGTCCTTGGTCCACATCCGCAAGCAAGAACACTCCATTCATATGTTTGATGGCAAGGTTGAGATCAGAAAAGTATCAAATCACTCACTTGTCATGACGGTGATAGAAGAAGAAAGACTTCTCAAACTGCAAAATACCTGTGCTCGTGCACAAAATTTCTCATACAATTCTCATTATGAAGAAAGTGCATTTCCATCAAGTTTATTATGGCATGTTAGATTTGGACACTTGAACTATGACAACCTCCACTTGTTGAAGAAAAATGGTGTTACTGCTTTGCCTACAATTCCTAGGAAACTTAAGCAATGTGATGCTTGCATTCTAAGAAAGCATAGCAAACAATGTTTTCACGATTCACATTCCATAGCACATAGAAAACTTGAACTCATTCATTCAAATTTATGTGGTCCAATGCCTGTTCCCTCTGCAAATGGAAATAAATATATGATGACATTTATTGATGACTACACCATAATGCATTGGGTTTATTTAATGAAGAACAAATATGATGCTTTTCAAACATTCAAGAACTTTCATACATGGATTGAAAATGATGCACAATCTCATATTGGCTCTATTCGCACTAATAATGGAAAAGAATATACTTCAAA